>CM021107.1:471725105-471889281 GCA_007115665.2 Sequoiadendron giganteum | reverse complement strand
TTTAAACTTATCATGACTATATGTGTAGTTTTAGCATTGCCAGACTTCACCAGGTCATTTGAGCTACACTATGATTCCAGTGGTGAGGGTATTGGTGTAGTCATCATGCAAGATCAATATCCTATAGATTTCTAGTGTAGGAAGGTGAGAGGTCTTGAGAAGAGTTTCAACATTTACGATAAGGAAATGTTGGCCATCATGCATGTAATGGCCAAGTTCAAGAAATATTTGGTTGGTGGTAAATTTTGTGTTAAAAATAATCAAAATAGTCTGAAACATTTCCTAGGACAACAAGATTTAAATGAAAGACAACAAAAATGGGTTAGCAAACTTCAGTCCTATTATTTTGACATCTCCAATGTCAAAGGTACACAAAATATAGTTGTTGACACATTATCTCGCTGCCCACACTTGAGCTCCATGAAAAAGATTGTAGAGGACTGGAGACACATGATAGTTGTAGAGTATGCTAAGAATCAGTGGGCTTCTAGCATAGTGGATGGGATAGTACATGACAACAGGTACTCTCTTGTGAATGATCTTATCATTTACAAAGGGAGGATATTTCTAGTCCCAAGTTTTGAGATGAGGGATAGAGTGTTGTGATCCTTTCACGATTCATCTACTGCAAGTCATCTCGAGTACTTTAATACCTATAGGCATGTATGAGAGATATTTTCTTGGAAAGTTCTCAATTCATTTTTTCTTCAATATGTCAAGGAATGCCTTGTTTGTCAGCAGAACAAGCAAGAAAATACATACCCTGTAGGATTACTTCAGTTGCTTCCTATTCCTGATAGGAAGCGAGAATGCTTGTCTATGGATTTCATTATGGGATTGTTGAAAGCTCAAGGGAAAGCCATAATTTTTGTGGTAGTAGATAGATTGACGAAATATGCTCATTTCTCCCCAATCACTACTGGTTACACAACTACACAAGTGGAAGACTTGTTTTTTCGAGAGGTATTTAGGTTGCACGATTTGCCTCAGAGCATAGTCAGTGACAAAGATAACAAGTTTATGAGTATCTTCTGGCAAAATTTATTCAAAATTTGCGGGACATAACTCACTTCGAGCACCAGCTACCACCCACACACAGATGGGAAAATTGAAATAGTCAATAAATGGGTGGAGGGATACTTGAGAAATTATAGTTCATGGAAACAAAAGGAATGGGTGAAGTGGTTATACCTTTGTGAGTATTTCTACAATACCACTCATCGCATGAGTATTCAGATGACACCTTACTGAGTGTTGTATGGATATAATGCTCTGAGTTTTCTAGATTTTTTGTTGAGCGATAATAGAGTACCTAGTGTTGGGGATCTATTACAAGAGAACCAGGACATTATGAGAGCACTGAAAGAGAACATTCAAAAGACTCAAAATCAGAAAAAAAATATGTTGATCAGTGGAGAGTGGAGCGATCATTTGAGATTGATGATTTGGTGTATCTGATGCTACAACCTTATGGGCAGTCCACCCTTCGTAAGAAGGGCGCCGGGAAACTCAACCCATGATACTATGGACCTTTCAGGATTGTCAGACGTATCAGTGAAGTGGCTTATGAGTTAGATCTACTAGTGGACAGTAAGGTTCACAATGTGTTCCATGTTTCGCACCTCAAGAAGGCATTGGGACAATAGGTGAATCCTTCTACAGATTTTCCACCCCTGGATGATGAGGGGAAGTTCATTTTGATACCTGAGGCCATTTTGGATTCCAGAGAGTGTCATCTTCGGAGGCAAGTTATCAGGGAATATCTGGTGAAGTGAAAATATCTACCGACAAAGGATGCTACTTGGGAGGGTGATAATATTCTACAACATCCATCTTTGAGTTTTCTTGTGGACAAGCAAATTCAGGGAGGGTGGATTATGATGTCCCCGCTCTAGTTAGTTCTCAGGAGTAGTGAGTTAGCCTATCTCTTGGACCCTTATAGGCTAAGAAGTTTTGGTTAGAGGGCCAGTGGCTTTATTTGGTGGGTTTTGTCATTTCCGTCCTTTGAGTTTAGTGATTGGCTCACAACGGGCCTTGGAAAAATAGTGATTGGCAACTTCTGGCGGAACATCAATACAATGGGTTATGAGAAAGATATTAATATTTCAGTGAAATTAAAGTGTTTTAACTTTATTTGATGGAATATTATAAAGTTGACGTGAATTTATAACAAAGTAATCAATTAAATTTATTCAAGTGAAATTTAAAACACTTTACAAAAAGGAGCACCCATTTATTTTAATAAGTGACTATTGAAAAAGTGAAAAATACATTTTTAATGTATTGTAATAAAAGTGGTCTCACTTATTTTAATGCATTGTAATAGAAGTGGTCTCTCTTTGGCTTTGGCTGAGATTGGTTTCTTTGAGACAAGGGTTTCAGGAGATTTATCTTTGGAGAGCGGCAATTCTTCATAGATATGTGATTGTGAGACTATGAAAGATTAGTTGAATAATTGCAATAATGTGAGCTTCAATTCAAGAGTCTCTCCAGTGCTTAATCCAGATTTTTTGCGCAGTAATAAGTAGTTTTCAATAACATACAAGAGGGTTTGAGAGATTGGTGTCATTCTTCATCTGGTGGACACTCCAACTTCATGGTTTTACCTTCCTTGCTGAGGACGTGATTTCTTCTTGAAGTGTGTGGCTCTTCTATTTCTATCAAGGGTGTTTGAAGTTTTGAGGAGAAACACCTTCTTTCTTGAGGGTTTTTAATCTTCTCCTTTGGTGTCTATCTACTATAGTCCATTTGCTTTAGTTTTCAGGCTGGAGATTTCATTTTGTAGCCTTCTACGCTGGAATTTATTAGTTTTCATCATTCTTGGCTGGAAAACTAGAATATTTTCTTAATAAAATAATCTGGGGCATTTCGGGTATGTCTATCATATGTAATCTCTTTGTTACGGTTATTTAATACCTTCCACACTTTCATTTTGTCAATTTTAGCTCAGATATGAGTTTTATGAGCAATTATATGAAATCAGCCCTTCTACTTCTGTCTAGAAACTTTCTCTAAAAAACTAAAAAAACACAAAAAGATAAGAAAAACTACAGGGTTCGAGTAGGGAGCCAATAGGGCTCATCACATATTGTCTTTCTGAATTGTATCTTTGTTTTGAAAATGATAGTATTTATTTGTTTATTTTTGAATTGAACAATTAGCAAATGCATTGTCTAAGGATTTTAAAAGCTCTTTTTGTAAATTGATTTGGGCATAGTTTGTAAATTTATTGTAGCCCTTGAAACCACTTTTTTCTATTTTGTTTAATTTGTTGTTCCCATCTATGTTTCCTCAACTTGAATGCATTTCAAGCTGGACCATCCATCCGCTATATTTGATATAAACTTGTATTCTTTTGGAAAATTCTCTGCCTTCTTCACCAATTTTCCTTTTTGGAATTTTTCTTATAATCCAATTTCCAATCGTCCTCCATTTCCCTGTTGGTTTGCTGGTTGTGGAAATCCTTCCCTTGTATATCATTTTGATATTAAACATTGTGATTTTTAGTTGATTCATTGTTTTTGGGCATTCAATATTTATACTTAATATTGGTATCGATGGTTATAGTTGGGCATTTGATTTTATATAACTCGGTAGCTATGTTATAATCTACTTGCTAAAATTGATACTGCATGTTTTAATTTATAATGATGATTTTATTTTATGGTAGTCGATGGCCATATTGATATGTTGTTTCTGTTGGTATTTCATGAATAGCTTGGTGATTGGAATTCAAAACTTTGTGTTTCCATTTATCACCTACGCTATGTATTTGTTACTAGATACTTCAATTTCTTACGATGGCCCAAAAGATTGCTATGTGTCTTCCTTCCCTGGCGTTAAACCTTCTTTGCTTAGCGATTCTATTGTATGCTATCTATTTTGATTTTCTTTTGATGGTAATTCCTATTGTAAGATCCTTCCTTGTGTTTGCATACAGGTTTGTTTTAGCCGAATCTTTGTTGGGGTCAGGGATTTTAATGTGATGGATGTTCGTTGTATAAGCTTATTTGGTATTCATTATGTTGTATATGCTTGGAATTCAGTTTATATACATTGTATTGGAAATCCCTATTATGTTTTCATTTAACATGCAATATACAGGGAATTGATAAACATGAGAATATGCTCGAATTGACTGATTCTAAGTTATAATGGGTAGAACGATATGTTTTCTTTCTAAATATATATGTATATATATGTCACATTGCAATTTTCTGTGTTGTTCTATAATGGAAAACAATAATTTTGTTTTAATATTTTTAAACAAATATGTATATGTTTATATATATACTTGTATATTTAGCATGATTATAGTTAAAGAGTAATTTAACCTTGGGATTTATTGATTATGTAGATAGATAATGGGAAAATTAATGTATATATATTAAATAATTGAGAGATTAGTTAAAATGAGAGAATTAGATGATCCTTTTTGCTAATTAAGAATGTTGCTTTCTTTTATAAATTATTTAATATTCGAATTATAAATTCACCATGTATTTCATGATTGAATTATGGGATTTGTTTGATTGTATCGAATATGTGGTCGATTATTGTAAAGTGAGGGTGTCATTGTGTAAAATTGATAAGGTTGGATTTCAAAGGCTAGGAGGGAGTACTTTTGTGTGTATGGATTTTAGGATTGTATTTCTTTGTAAGTGGTTGGTAATGTTTAAAGTTAAGTGCAAGATGGTCAATACCTTGCTCCAAGTTTGGTTTCTTATGATTATGTTTTGTGTGCAAGATGGTTTATCTCTTGTTGATAGTGTAGAGTTTACTAGTTTCAAATAGGGAGAGTGGATCTCAATGGGGGCCAAAACCCAAAGTGGTGTCCAGGATAACCCATTGAGGAGTTTTCCTAATCTAGTGATAACCTAATAATGAACTAGTGGGATGGTTAAATTTCACATTAAGCAAGATAATGGATGCCTCACCCATGCCTGTAGTGCTCATTTAGGCTAAGGATGGGTTGAGAAGGCCTTGCTGAAAAAATCAACTTCCTTGTCCTCACAAAAGGAACATTGGTTTCGCATGTGTCACTCTATGGGGTGGGGTCTAGTGAGAGACTTCTAAGAAAACCCATATCATGTCCATGCAATGATACTCTTCCCTATTGCAGTCTAGCATTACATAGATGTGTTTTATCCTTTTATTATGTGTTTACTATGAAAGCAATATAAGTGTTATATGCGATGTTAGTATTATTTGTAGTGTTGTGTTGGATTCATGAATAACCTTGTTTCTATGAGCCTATTGTCTTCTTGATTGACTTTTTGTAATGGGACCATGTGTTATCTCCTAGCACGGGGGGTTGAACTTAGGGTTCCACATGGTTGGGAGGTTTGTGCTATTTACTCCATTGGGTACCCCTGATACGTGTTCGTGTGTGTGAAGATTGCTCATGGTGTTGTGGACTTCTATACCTATTCCAGATTGAGTGAACTATCTTTTATGTATTTGTATTGCATCATGTATCAGTTGCACCTCCTATTTTAATCATATGTAATCTTCCTTATTGTATTCAAGAAAGCTTTGTTGTAAAATTTGTAACAATGTAACGGTTGTAGATGAACTCTCTTGAAATGGAAATTAATTAAGTGATGTAATTGCATATGATAGTCATTTGGATATGAAATTTAACGATGTTTAATTAATGACATGGTATGGAAGTTGATAATGTAGAATCATAGAATGTAATGATTCTACTTCTTGATTATTAGTTTTGTTAGCAGAGTAGCATGGAACCTTAGAGGACTTAAGTTTATCTTATATGTTATGTTGATGATGCAAACTATGGTTGTTTTCTTTTAAAAAATATTTTTCCATTATTTGGTCTTGTTGTGTCATCCTTTGGGGTTCCTTGGTGGGGCATTACAGAACTCATATAACAATCAATTCCATAATTCATAAATTCATGATATGTTACATCAAATTCTTAACATTATTAGCACATACCTTTAAATATCACTATTATTTTGCCTTCAGGGTAAAAGCACAAACCTATGTCACACTTTATAAAGGAATCGGCCAATAACAAAATTTTTTTTGAACTTCGGTCACATAAAAGTAGTCTTTATGTTTTGAATTTCAAAATGGTGTAAACCAATGAAATGTAGAACTTTTGATGAAGATTAAACCTATATAAATTTTTTTAATTTAAAAAAAATCATTTTCATTATGTTTTTTTAAATTTAAGGACAAATTTTGGAATGCTGAAAATTTAAAAAAAAAGTGACTTCGCGGGCTGTCAAGAAACAAACTGAAAAAAACATTATTTTTCTCTAATTTTTTTTTCCCTAAATAGGTAACTTCAATATCTATTGCATGATTTTTTTTTTTTCAAATTTTGATGTATATTTTACTCGTAATAACATTTTAAAGTTGAACATGTCAGAATTTGATAGTTTTCATGGGCCGTCAACTATTTTCAATAAAAAGATTATACCCTTTTGAAGAAGACTCTCTCCTCTACTGCACCATATAATTTTAAAAAAAAATTAATATCTTTTACTATATAATTTTTAATTTCTAATCAATCATTTTTTTCATTTTAACAACCTACTTTCATTATTTTAAAAATAACATATATTAAAAATAATCAAAATATTTAAAAAATTATATATTTGGATTTACCACTCCGAGCTCTACAAAAGGGTATTTTTTTTTTTTTGCAAAATAATAATTTTGAGAGGAGAAACACTCTGCCAAAGTTGAATGTTTCAGAAAAGGGTGAGTATGCTACCATGTAGGATGCCACCTAGACATGTTCGGTCGAAATGGTTTCGGCCAAAACCATTTTGACCGATATCCTATTGGCCAAAAATATTTTGATCTAAAGTGATTCGACCGAAATTGGGCGGTATAAAATATATTTGATTTTATTTTAGATTTTTCAACTCAAGTAATTCAATAAAATATATTTCGACCAAAGAGAAAGAAGACTGATCTCGACTAAGGAAAGCTTATTGACTTGACCAAAACCCACTCGATCGATATACTATTGTCCGAAAACTATCGACTAAAGAAAGCTTATTTCGACAAAATAATATTTATTTCAACAAGTTAGAAGGTTTATTCTGACAAAAGAAGGTTTATTTCAACAAAAGAAAACATATTTAAACAATAGGAGAGCTATATTCGAAAGTACATTGATCTTGAACTTATTTAATTGATTATGTTTTTTATTTTCATTAATGCATTTGAATTTTGTTTTCACTATTTCTATTCTTAGATTTCATTATTATTGATCACCAATTAGATATATGTTATTCCATTGTTTTTTTAAGTCTTAGATATTTAAATTCAATATTAATCAAGTACATGTTTCATTGAAAGATCATGTGTGTACAAATTTGTATGCAAGTGAATTCAAATTTGAGTGCAATTTGTGATGGCGTGTAAAATGAATAGATCAAGGAAGTATGATCGAACACGAACAAGACGGAGGAAAAGAAGAGTGGGTGAAGGAACATCTCATGAAGAACAACCCATTGAAAATATCAATGACGAAGGTGACGTACAGGTACAAGAACAAACTGAACCTAATAATAGTTTTTTTTGGACAATGGTATTGAAAATCTGATGGAGATGGATGAGGATTATCTTTTCAATAATTTTTCATTTGAAGATATGTTATCTGAAAGCACATTAAAATTACACTAAAAAAGAATATGGGATGATTTTTTTGAAGAAAAATCTCTAATTGGAAGAGCATAATTAGTTGCAAAGTTATTTAGACGAAAATAAATGACCCCTATTTTGAAGTTGTTAGGGGTTGATAATAGGAAAAATTCATTATATTTAAAACACACAATTGTTGAAAAATTGCAAGAAGCATTAGAATGTATTGAAAAAAAGAGTCGATCTAGTGATTTAAGTGTTGCACGTAGAGCGTTGATGACTGTAATTTCTAGTAAGAAATTATCACATAGAAGACAAGTTCAAGCAATTTATGAATTACTAAATGTTTCTAGGAGAACTGTTCAAAGGTATATTGAAAAGAGAAATCAAATAGATGAAAAAATTGAGAAAAATTGGGTAAATATTTGTAGGGTTCCCCAAAAAGATAGAATTTCAGAAGATGTAAAGAAACGGGTGGTTGAATATTGGACTTCTCACTCTTGTGTTTCATCCAATAGAAGGGATACTATACAAATAATAAGTGATGATGGTACAAAAATTTCTCATCCGAAACAATTTATAAATACAACACAAAGTGAACTTTTTGAAGAATTCAAGCAAGATTTTTCAAATGTGAAGATTTGTCAAAGGATGTTTGAGACACTAGGACCATCATTTGTACGTATAAATAAAGTACGTGAAACTTGTTATTGTCAAAATCATGTTAAATTTGATTTACATCTACAATCATATAGAAAAGCTATGACAACAATTGATCAAAATTTAGCCATCCCTGGAAGTGCAACACAATTTGTCAAGTCTCTTGTATGCGAAAAATTAGAAGATTCAGAAGAATTCAATGTTCAGTGTATAAAAAATGTATGTAATGATTGTGGAGATTTGAAGAATCTTTCACATGTTGACAATAATGAAATGCAAGTTGTTTGGAAGAGATATGACTATGAGACATACTTTATGATGTCAGGAGTTGAGGCCAAAAAAATTGTTCTCAAAGAGAGTGGATTGCCTTACAATGAATTCATGAGTAAATTTCACAATATCATATATCCACATATCCAACATTGTCATGGTGCAAGATGGCAAGCTAAACAATTTTGTGATTCAAAGAATTGTTTTCCACCAGGTTGTATTCTCTCTATTGTAGATTTCTCTGAGAACTATATATTTAGTCCTCAAATTGAGATTCAAAGTCAATATTATCATTTAGAGCAAGTTGCAATCTTTGTGCAAGTTTTCTATAGGCATGCCGAATTAGAGGTCGATAGAATACAAAGTAGCAAAGATGGTTGAATTATCATCAAAGAGGTTCACTTTTATATCAGTGATGATACAAATCATGATAGAAGCTATGCGGCTCATTGTTTCAAAATGTTTTTTGAAGACCTGAGATGACGTGGCATAAATCAAGAACAACACTGGATGTGGTCTGATGGATGTGCTGGTAAGTTTACATGTCATTTTAAAAAAAATATATTTATTTATATTTAATTTTAATTTTGAGACTTAAATCAAGTCTAATTGCAAGCTATATATATATATATATATATATACTTTTTTGACTTGAGCTAATTTAGTTTTAGTGTACAATTATTTGTAACTTCATGCAGGACAATTTAAGTCTTCAAAAGCTTTTGTTTGGTTAAGCCATCAACATGCTAGACGCAACACCAAATTTTTGTGGAATTTTTATGAGAGTGGACATGGAAAAGGAGAGCACGATGGATCAGGAGCATGTGTGAAGCATGCACTTCATCAACATGAACTTGTTGGTAACTTTCACCATATATATATATGGAACATGTAGATATATTTTTGAAAAGATTATCTATATATATTTAAATTAAATTTAAAATTATTATAAGTTCCTTGAAAGTAATAGGTGGAAAATTGTGCCAACCCATGTGTACTTGTAGGTAATGCCGCACGGAATGCAAATGAAATTGTTGAATGGTGTAAAAGTCATTTTTCCGCTCGCAACTCAACATACAACACACGTTATTTTTGGGAAGTTACAGGTACATCTAGTCAAAATTTGTTAAAAAATCAAGAATTTCAAAGTTCAAGTGTACATGATTTTTAATTGAATTTTCAAATTTGAATTTACAGATATTGATCAATCAAATCCTTATAATTGTCAAGCAATTCATGGTATTAGAAGTCTACATCAAATCATGACAACAGGAAGTAGTAAGCCTCGTGTAATTAATGTGAGAGAAAAATCATGTTTTTGTGATGATTGCATTGAGAACAATGCTAATATTGTTCAATGTGAGAATATTAGAGATGGATATGTTTCACAATGGGAAATGAAACAATTAATATCAATGCCTCCTTTTGTTGAAGATGAAAATGTCGATGTCTACGATCCTCTCTATTCAGCTGATTACAAATGTGTATCTGATTTAGTTGTTATAGGTATGGAAATTGATCTTAATTTAGTTAAATTTGATTTAAATATATTCCATGTTTAAGTAAGTTTTAAGGGCATGTGTTTAATTTAGTTAAAATTGATTAAAAATATATGGTGTGTACAGGAGATATTTTTGTTGTTGTTGCAGATCCTGACAATGTGGAAGGTGTAGATTACTATCTACTAAGATGTACGCAACCAAAAAGAAAATTGGTGGAATCGATGACAGATGGTGATGGAAAAGAGTATCCCATTGGATCAGTCATTATTGAAGGCACATATTATCAACAAATAAAGACAGATAAAAATGGTATTTATTTTGTTGATTATATGCTAGGACAAAAGGTTCTACATCATAGTCACCTAGTTATATCAACAAAAATAAATTTAGAAACTCTACCTAAAAAAGGACGTGCCAAACAAAAGTGGAGGTTTCCTATTGAAGATCATGAAAAAAATTTAGAGATAATTAAAGATAGAGAGGATCTAGATTTTATGTACCAGGAGCTTTAAGTTGTTTTTTGGATACCCACGTGTGTACATACTCAAACTTTTTATAGATCGAGCTAGATCTATATATATAATTCATAAATTGATTGGAACATGTGGCATGATTTAGAATGGGTTTTTTCAAAGGCTTGGTCATAAATTTTTGAAAGTTAATATGACCTTACTTGTTCACCTTCAAATTTTCAAGATCATCCATTTTCATATCCTAGTATGCATGTCATATCCTAGAAAATTATTATTTTCATCCTAAGCATCCCCCTTCATCCTAATCATTCATTAAAGATCACATGTTCTATCTAATAATCGCTATTCTAATCCTAATCACATGTGAACTCATTCTAATCCTAATATGAATAATCACCATTCTAATATAGGAAATTATGTAGGAATCTATAGAGAAAAGGTCATGAGTATATATACATAAGAGAGGAGAAAAAGAGAACTAATAAAAATAACTCTAACCACCAAAAATAGGTGTTAATTACACTAATGGAAGATGTCATCCACCCTCATAAAGGATCCTATCCTAACAACATAAAAAATCCTAAATATATATATATATATATATATATATATATGAAAAATGCAATAACCCCAATAAAGGAAAATATAAACCTACAAGTTAACAAATGAGATCACAAAAGTTCACATAGAAAAGAGTCAGTGACAAAGTAAAGAATGAATTCAATCTGTCTTAAGGTTTAGAATTATTTTGATAAAGTAAATTATAAAATTTATGTATGATTATCCTTTAAATCCTTTAAGGATCAGTTCATCCTAAGCTTTGTAGAGATTGAAGTGTAAAGGATATTTAAAGTTACTCTTGTTAATTGGCCCAAATAACATGTTTCATTAAATTAGGCACACGTAATCTAAATAAGAATCATAACCCTAGGACAAGTTTTTAATATTTTATCTAGAATCACAATAAACATTTCCAACAATAATAGAACCCTTCCTAAGTGACCATTTTGTGCTAAATTGAAGCATGAAAAACTTTATTTACACCCTTTAAATTTTTATTTAAAAATAAAATTCCAAATTTGTTTTAATAGAGGATTTTAATATCATCCAAGAGATCTTATTGTTGGCACAAAATGGTATTTTAATCCATTTGATAGTTAATCTTATTCATTTAATTGATTTACCTATTTTTTACCCCTCTCTTAAATTACAAGTTCAGTGCTTGTGTAGGAAGGATTTGGAGTGCAACATGTCTAGGAATTATTTTATCCTAACAAAATGGTTTGTAGAAGATCTAGTATTATTTGTGTAAAGGTTACATTTCTATTTTTAGATGAAGTATATTAGTGATATATACATACATGTATAACTTACAATTTATTTTTTATGATTTATTTTATTTAGTTTTGAATCTCTATAAAATAGTTGCTCATTCTAGACTATTATGATGTAAGCTAGAGAACATTCAAAATCAATAAAAAGTAAATAGTGACCTAGATTCCATTTTTAGCAAAGTGCCTAAAGTTTGTAATATGGTAAATTTATATAGGTATAAGATCATTTTGATCTAAATATTTTCAATATGATTAGCTAGAGATTGTACCATACAACTGTATATATATCACATGATAATTGAATACAAATTGTGTACATTATAATTATACATGATCTAACTTAGTTGAAAGTTAAAAGTAGTTAACTTGTCAATATAGATGTGTGTAACACTTGTGTGAACAAACCATAATTTAAATTTAAATTTAAACCTGTACAAACTTGCTAAATAAATAAAACCATGTAAGAATTTGCACGATGTAAATATATACATTTAACAAGTGTTTGAAAACCATAATAATGCACGATAACAAATCTATGAACAAACCATAAAACATGTACAAACATGTGTGAATGTGATCTGTAAATCATAACAAGTGTACAAATATATACCATAAAACATAAACATGTAATGTACATAAATCATAAGAAGCGTCTAGACAACATAATAATCTGATCTCAAAGAGAGGGAAATCTACTGTGAATAGAATCATCAGATCTATGGTCCAATCTCTCGCTCGATCTCTCCCTCGATCCATGGACTAATCCCTCTCCTGATCCAAGCTCTTTGGATGCGTGTCCTGAGCCTCGTCCCAAAACCTGCATGTGTTCAAGTATGTGCACATGAAATTATCTAAACTTACATATATATACATGTGTTCAAAATTTCAGCGTGTTCAAACTTACAAATCGAGTACAATTAAATTTTAAAAATTATGTTTAAAATTATTTAAATGTACCTCAGGTATGTGTTGCATGGGACCACGATCATGTGTGGATCCATGTCCCGATCCAAGCTCTCTAGATGCGTGTCTTGAGCCTCATCCCAAAACCTGCATGTGTTCAAGTACGTGCACATGAAATTATCTAAACTTACATATATATACATGTGTACAAACTTTCAACGTGTTCAAACTTACAAATCGAGTACAATTAAATTTAAAAAATTATATTTAAAATTATTTAAATGTACCTCTGGTATGTGCTGCATGGGACCACGATCATGTGTGGATCCATGTCCCGATCCAAGCTCTCTGGATGCGTGTCTTGAGCCCTGCATGTGTTCAAGTATGTGCACACATGTATGAACTTTTAAAATCTAATTTAATTTAAGTGTGTGTACATGTACAACTTATATATATATATATATATATATATATATATGTTTAATTTTTTTTATATAAATGTACCTCATTTGTGTGTTGTATGGGATCACCATCATGTGCCAAATTTCCAAACTCTGACAAATCACCATACTGCTTAAAAAATTTCACTTATACGTGTCAATTTCAATCAAGAGTTAAACATGTTAAACATGTATCATACATATTTTTTTAGAACACAATTAAATATATATATATATATATATATATATATATATATATATATATATTGTAAATTATTCAAGTACCTGACATGCCTGATTGAGGGCTCTACCAATGTAACTAAGCTCATTAGAATGCAAGGAAATCACAAGGGGATTTGTACCATGTACAGTATCAGTGCCAAAAAGAAGCTGAGTATATGCACCATGGACAACATTAGCTGTCGTAGTAACTTAAGCAATGTGATCTGTAACATCCTGATGACCTGGACAAGCTAAATGATCGATAGGCTACTCTAGAATATCCCCTGGAGTTGCCACCCTGTGCCTTGAATGTGTACCAAGATATCGCTCTCTAATAAATTCATGTACACGGTTGAGAGAGATCCCATGGTCCTCGCTGATGACCTAATATGCTGCTAGTAAATCTGAAACTGAGACTCTACACACATTACGCAAAGTCGTGTGGTTCATATGCTTGATATCTGAAGGAGTAGGTAGATCGGTACAAATAAATGGATCATAAGATGCTGATGTAGCCTCTTTGGGAGGAAGGCCGATCCATAGGCGTAATAAGTATCTACCAACTCGATTAGATGAAATCTGATCAATCTGTGTCGTAATAGAGGCAATGTTATCAATAATTTGGGATCGAGTAGAGCATGCTGCTGACTCCCCTACTGCTACCAATTCCACATGTTTTGGTAAAACCAAAAGTTTTGGGCCAACTAATGCCCTCTTATCCACAGGCGGTGGCAAATCTGGACGTCTAAATTGTGGTTTGTCATAAAAATGGTCTTTACCTTGGCCATCATGCTCAGGATGAGATGTGTAGTCCACATCTATCTGTAAATGAAATTCTGCATATAACTGTTTCACAAAATATCCTGACAGCTCATCATTGTGAGGCCATCTATGATACGTTGCCAACCATCTAGGGTATATGAATGGCGCAACAAGAGGATCTACACACCTCGTAACCACATATCCTCTAATTCTATTTTTTCCTCTATAATGAGGGAACATGGTTAACACATTTTCAGCTTAAACTGATTTGGCAACTTCTCTATAATTCATTGTGCCAGTGACACTCCTAGCAAGAGACAAATAAAATTGCTCAATGTTGATCTCATCATAAGGGTTGAATGAATGAATCATCCCAATCATTCGATGAATCTCATCTCTAATAGTGACTAATCTATCTCGATTAGCCAAATTGGGGGAGTTGTGAATTATTTTCTCTAAACATTTTAGAACATTATTTAATCTAACAATACTATCCCGATATAAATTTGATCTATTTTGAGTCTCTTCACTAGAATGAGGGGAATGGTGAGATCCCTCATCGGCCATGATATATGTATCTATGTAAATTTTTAAATCTTGAGATCTACATATCATTAAAATAAAATATGTACATGAATAACACATAAAAGATCTAGATAGGGAAAGAAAATTATAAATTTCTACCATCAATTCATTCTAGAGATAAAAAACATAATATTAACCATTAATTATATTCAAGAATCTCACAATAGCAATCAAATAAATGTATATATATATATATATATATATATATACATGTGTGTACATAACCATGTGTATATATACATAAATACATGTGCATGTGTGTATGTATGTATGTTTATGTGTGTATGTATATATACGTACATGTATATGTGTATATGCGTATGTACGCATGTGTATATACATGTGTATATGTGTATGTGTGTATGTATGTACATATGTGTACATACATACATGTATGTACACATGTATACATACATACACACATACACACATACACATATATATGAAAATTATACACATATATGTATACATACACACACACACATATAAACATATACATGTACGTATATATACATACACACATACACATACATACATACACACATGCACATGTATGTACATATATATATATATATATGCATACATGTACATGCATACACACATACACATGTACATACACACATATGTATGCATATGTGTATACATGCATACACACATATGTATACACATGTATATAATACAAACATATATATATTGTACATGTGTACACACACATATGTGCACATGTACATGCATATATGTACATGTACATGTAAACACATACACATATATGTACACACATGTACATACATATATGTATACATACACATGTACGTGCATGGACGGTGAATTTGAAATTTGGGGTTTATAAATAATTTTCAATCCCTTACATTAAAGGCTAAGGAATGACAATGCAAAGGTGTGACTTAAGCATAAGGTATGAACCTATAATATGGTTGTTTGGATTTTTCAAGATATAAGGCATGCCAAATAATGGATTCCAAGATTAAAGATACAAAGTGAAAATAGTTGAAATTTTAATGTAATAAAGTCACTATGATCAAAATGTATGGTATGACTAAAGTATGCAAGTGTAATTTAAATATGATGTTTATGAAGAAGGGGTGTAATATGACCCAATATGAAGACTAAGAACTTTTGGTAAATGTAAGAAAAGGTTGTCAACCAATCTAAGATAGTCAAAGTGACAAATCTGATTTATCAAGACCTTAAGAATGGACAAAGACTAGAATGACAATTGACAAGGTGGCCTCAAACTAGACGTATGATTTTAAAGAACCAAATTAAAGGATAAGGACTTGATTGATTGAAGGTTAAGGCCAAGATAATTTGAATTTATGAATATGGTCTAATCTAAAGTTTGATAAATTTCCTAATCCAAGGTTTAAAAAAGTGTATGCAACTAAAAGGTAACCTAGAATTTGACAAATGGTGCACTAGTTTTAGCAAATATAACATTCTAAGAAGTATTTTCAGTGTTTAGTGATAGATGTGGTGATCAGTGTTTTTTTACAAGTTTGAATAATTTTGACTAATTTTCATTTTGATTTTTGTGAAATTTGATGGTAAACACAAAAACCAATGAGAAAACAGTGTTTTGGCTAGTCTAAATTTCAAAATTTTGTGATCATAATAGAGATTTTTTGAGGTTATTCACCTCAATTGTCATGGGTCTAACACAAATCGAAGAAAATTTAGACACTTTAATGTTTATTACAATTTGTGGATGAAAAACTCATAAACATGGTAAAATTTGTATCTGCAAGGCACCAATGTGTCTTGTAAAAGGTGCTTAGAAACATTGAACCATGATTAGAAATAATGTCTCTAGAAAAAAATGACAGACATGTGCAAAGAAGAGTTTAACAATCACTAAGTGTAATGAGAGAAATTGAGGATATGGTTTTTGCATGTTTGGGTATTTCATGTCTTTAATGTTTCCTTCTTGTATGTCTACTAATGTAAAAATGAAATTTTGCTATTTAATGCTATCATAAGAGGTAAATTAATAGAACCAAAAACTTATTCAACTACTGAGCACCTGCATTGCAAATAATGCGCTTTCACAGGGAAAACAAATCCATTCTTTCATTACCCATAGGGAATTTTCATTTGCTAGACATATAATTTTCCAAAATAAGTCGATAAACATGTATCTCAAGTGTGGTAGTTTGGTTGATGCTCATGAAGTGTTTGAAAAGATGACATAACAAGACTACTTCTCATGGAATGTGATGATTGCAGCTTACCAAAGGCATGAGTACCCTCATGAAGTATTGAGACTATTTCAACAAATGCAACAGACGGATGTCGCACCCAATCAGTTCACCTTTGCCAACATCCTTCCAGCTTGTGCCAAAATAGGAGCTTTGGATTAGGGTATGTATGTTCATCAAAGTATAGTGGAATGTGGCTTTTTATCAGATGTTGTAGTTGCAAGTGCACTGGTTGACATGTACTCAAAATGTGGAAGCATACACAAGGCATGTGAACTGTTTGATAAAATATCTCAATGAGATGCAGTCTCCTGGAATGCAATGGTTGGAGGATACACACAAAATGTCATTCTTGATGAGGCTTTACAAATTTTCAAACAAATTCCTCAACCAGATGTAGTTTCATGGAATGTGATGATTGCAGGGTATGCACAAAATGGACATGTTGAAAAGGCTGTGGAGACCATGAAGCAAATACAATTGGCAGGCATAAAGCCAAAGATCACAACCTTTGCCACCATCTTCCCAGCCTGTGCCAAGATGGGATCTTTGGAATAGGGTATGGACATCCATCAAAGCATAATTGAAAGTGGTTTTTTGTTAGACATTGTTATTGCAAGTGCCTTGATAGACATGTATGCAAAATGTGGAAACATACACAAAGCGTGGAAGTTGTTTGAAAAAATGCCTCAGAGAAATGTGGTCTCATGGACAACTATCATTGTAGGATATGCACAAAATGGTATCCTTGATGAGGCTCTAAGGATTTTTTTAGAAATGACCAGACGAGATGTGGCCACATGGACTGTAATGATTATGGGATATGCACAAAATGAGCTTGTTGAAAAAGCTCTAGAGACTTTTAAGAAAATGAAATTGGCAGGTGTAAAGCCTAACTCCACAACCTTTGTTAGCATCCTCCCATCCTGTGCCAAAGTGGGAGCATTAAAATAGGGTATTTTCCTCCATCAATAGATAGTGAAAAGTGGACTATTGTAAGATTTTGTAGTTGTGGGTGCCCTAATAGATATGTATGAAAAACATGGAAGAATAGAGAAGGCATGTAAATTATTTTACAAAATTTCTCAACAAGATGTTGTCTCATGGAATGCAATGATTGTGAGGTATGTACAAAATGAGCTTCTTGATGAGGCTTTGAAACTTTTCAAAGACATGCCTCTATGAGATGTTGTCTCATGGAATGTGATGATTACAAGATATACACAAAACGGGCTTATAGAAATGGCCTTGGAGACTTTCTGAAAAATATAATTGGCAGGTGAGGAACCAAACTCCACAAACTTTGCCAACATCCTCCCAGCCTATATCAAATTGGGAACTTTGGAACAAGGTATGGACATTCATAAAAACATAATGGAAAGTGGATTTTTTTCAGATGTTGTAGTTGGAAGTTCCTTGATAGACATGTATGCAAAATGTGGAAGCATATAGAAGGCACTTCAACTGTTCAACAAAATTTCTAAACATGATGCATTCTCATGGAATGCAATGATTTTTGGATATGCACAAAACGGTGTTCTTGATGAGGCTCTTAAACTTTTCAAAGAAATGCCTTTACCAGATGTAGTCACATGGACTGTAATGATTTCAAGATATGCACAAAATGTGCTTGTTGAAAAGGCCTTGGAGACATTTATTTGTGAGAGATATTTCTTGTTTCAATCACCTTCTTTGAAACTGATTTTATTTCACCATTTTTCTTCAAACCCTAATCGAAAACAACATATTACTCATTCCTTTAATGAAAAAAACTCATAACCCCAAATTCCAAATTCACTACAATAATAGAACTTTCTAAAATCAAAACCCTTCACTATGCTTTGGAAATCCCCAAATTCAAAACGTTTTCCAAATAACCCTAGTTTGAACCTATTTTGTAAAGTAGTTACAGAGGAGAACCTGGGAGGTGTCGCCAACGCAATGGAGCTGAAGTGGGTCATTGTCCAAACTTTGTACACAACAGGTGCATTCGGCCAACCCTGTTTCAATAGAACAACATTTGACCGAACGTCCAAATGAATGTGGGCCTTTTTTTTTTGTTTTTATTTTCCTCGTTTGGGCTGAAAGTCTTTTGGGCGAATACGTTCTGGCCGAATACTTTTTTGCCGAAACACTTTCAGGCGAAAGGGGGGTTCCATGTATGGGCCACATCATCGGCACTTTGTTTCAGCCGAAACCTATTCGCCTGAACCACATTCAACCAAAATTATCTGCTAGGCCAAAAGTGTGACACACTATTGTTCTTTTACCCTTCACCTCCAAGTTCCAAATTTGACTACCTACACATCCATAGTGAGAATGGAGGGGCACTACAATTGCATCCATAATATATTCTTAAATTACTTAACTTAGGAAAATATGCAATTGCAATATCTTCTCTATTATATTCCAATCATACAAAAAGTTTTGAATAGAATGTAACAAAATATACATTTCAATCTAAGTCATGCAAAGATCTAGTTTTTGAGATTCTTGGCAGAGTACCCTCCTATGTAGGGTCTTTGAGAGTCCACTTATTCATAAACTATAAACAAAATAAAATAAAATGTTGACTCTCCCATGAAAATAGGAAGAGGACTAGGTTTTTTTTCATAACAAAAAATAACAACTAATGAGAGAAAGAGTGTAGAAGTCTAATAAGGAATCTACACCATTTATGATAATTGTTATAACTTGGAAACATGCCCATCAAGGGAATCCTTATTATAATTGTTATTCCTTTTTGTAGCATACTTATTCCTCCACAATTTATTAAAAATATGGCATGTCAAATGGCCATCCATATTCACATCCTCAAATTATTGCCTACATCTTATTATAGGAATATGCACATGTTGTAGAAAATTGAATTCTCTAGTTGTGTTGAACTATCATCCTTCTAATGTGGGCTAAGAATCCTTTTACTACAGGTTGATAGGCTCTTCATTGTAGGGATTAGTCTTATTTCCGAAGGCATTTTTCATTTTTAGCAACTATGATTAATCATGAAATTATACTAAACTCATAGGCATCCAAAGTTCACACACATTTTCATTAATATAATATATATCATCTTCAAATTCTTTGAAGTATTTAAAGCATACAATTTTTTTGGTAATGTATTTGATGTTTAGAAAAAAAGAGATAAAAACATGAAACTATAACAAGGAAACTAGTCATTGTTATGGCCCATCATCCCCCCAACTTAACTTTTTGCTTATCCTCAAGTAGCTCAAGGTCTTTGGTTGTATTGCATTGCAACCTCTTTGTAGTCCACTGTATTGGTGACCCCTTTAGGCTGCTTCAAGTAGAACCCTTTTTCTTTGTTAATTTCTCCCATCTGAATTTCTCTACTGCATCTATCTCTTGCCTCCTTCATGTCCAATGTGGGATTGGGAATAAGAGAAGAGGAGGATGGAATGACAAGGGAAACCACAAAATTTCATTTTCAAGGGAGGCTAAAATTTATTTATGGGCTCTTTTTATTGTTGTTGGGTGATCCCACAATAGTGGTTTACACTTTTTGGCCAAACTTGACATTGAAATGAACATTTTGAACTTTTTATTCACTTTTGGACACCTATAGTTGCTAAATCATGGGGAATTTGAAGATGATGTAAACTAGTGATTTGTGACATTTTTCTGTAGATTCTAAATATATTTAAAAAAAAATTGGAATCAAATTGCATTTCTTTTTCCATCTCCTTTGATAGCTAGTTTTTAATAGTAAACACCATTTTCAGAGAGTGATGTGTACTTGATAACACATAATTTTTTTCTATGAAGGATAAAATTATATTTTTTAATTTAGATTTGTAATTATGATATCCAAGGCAAGCATTTGGTTTCATAGTGTTTTATTGAATATTTTCTTCTTAATTAAGTTTTGAAGTCAAACCGATTACAATTTAGACAGGTTTACTTGCTAACAAATAAATTTTTTGTATGTATCAAAATTCAATCTTTTTGTTGTTGGATCAAGGAGATAAATATCAATGGCATAGATACTTTTCAGATTATTTTTGGTAATCTACTATTTTTCCACATGTGCATAATAGAGAGCTTGATTTTCGGTGAGAAGCCTACATTCACAAGAAATAAAAATTAAATATAATAATCAAATTAAATATATTTAAAATTACTCTTTTTGGGAAGCTTATAATAAGGACTACATACTTACAAAAAATGAATTTTAAATGAATTCATTTGATCCTCCAAAAGGTAAATCAGAAGTGGTTTTATATCAACATTTTGATAGGTGTAAAAGAGACTCTGTTATAGGTATGATTTAAAACAAGTGGGGTTCTATCCAAGAGGGTTTTCTCTAAGGTGGTTTGATCAAACCCTCTTCAATTGGAATATTTTAAATGGAACTTTTCAAGGCTTAAATCATTATATTTTCTAAAAATACGTGATTTCAACAAAAATCAAGATGTCCCAAAAAGTGCAAACCACTATTGTGGGATCACCCTGCTACATAGTTAAAGACTGAGTGTGGCTCCTTTATTTTTAGCTCTGGTGTCAATTCTCTCCATCTTTCTTGAGAAAAATCAAGTTCCTCTTTGTAATAAAGGCTTGGGATTTTTCTTATCTTTCTTCCTAGTGAGTTGCATAACAAACTCCTCAAAAGAAGTAATATTAAACTCACTCCCAAAGGAATTATTCGTAGCATACAAAGTAGACACAAACAATAAATATTCAGGTGCTAGCTTCAAGAGAGAATACTTAGCACCAATTGTGTATCTAATTTTTTTAAATTTTAATCTTTCAATTGTGTTCTTAATGATTTGAATTTGATGATGAAGTCCTATATGTTGTCAAAGTTACATGGATTGAGACTTATTAATTCATTATCCAACAAATATCATTGAATTTCGTATGTTTTCCCAAATAATGTTGACAATGCACTCCACATATCCATGGGTTTATCCAAGTGATCAATGTGAACCAACAACTTAAGAGAGAGATACAATCACAAATAGCCAATGTATTCTTCACCACTATTCAACCACTTATTCTTTTTAGCTTCATCATCAATCCCATGAATTATCCTTTACAAACTCTTAAATCTTAGCAATGTATTCATTTCAGATTTCCATTTAGGATAGCTGAAATGTATTTGAAGTGGAATTGAAGATTGATCCATGGTGAGATAAGAAGGAAAGAATAAAAATCAAATGAAATGCAACCACAATCACAAGCATATTCCCCCCAAAAATCACTCAATCAAAGAACCCCCTAGAAATATATAAGATTGAAAATTTATGATTAGTGTGATTATAGATTCCACTTACCAAAAATAGAAAAGTGTTATTGATCTTGGTACATGCAAATTGCAAATTTGGCCACAAAATCAAAGTACAATTTTTTTGACAAAATGAGATCAATCTAATCATACCATTAAAAATTAATCAAAAAATTATGCACTTTCAAAAAAATGCACTCGAAAATTTTATTGTAGGAGAAAGAATGGAGCCCTAGAAGTTCCCAAAATGAGAACTTGACAACACCTATAAGAATCTACAATTTCTATAAAATCTAAACACCAAAATAAAAAACCATTTGTACCATTGTGAAAAGCATTAAATTATGCTCTAAATAAAAAAATCACTCGCAAAAAAGAGGTCTCGAGCTCGAGTTATGAGTGTTTGAAAATCAACTAAAAATTTGAGGATGCCAACCATGAGGGGGTAGAGGTTAAAAAAATCTCCACCAAATCTGAAGAATCTCTAGCCAAATGTTAAAAACCACCAAACTGCCAGGACTGGGAGAGATGCTCCTAAAGTTGGTGATCTGCAAAATTTGGTACCCCTTTTTTCATAAAAAAACATTTTAATTTTTTGGATAAAACATTGAAGGTGGTGGAGGGCAGGGGGGGGCGGGGGCGGGGGGGAGGGGGGAGAAGGCACATGGACACATCCCATACTATTACAAAAGGAGTGATGAGCCCTCTTTATGGGTCATGACCTTAATATAGGTTTGAAGACCCTAAGAGGGGTTGCATCCTCTTATGGTGGGGCCATGAATTAAGTGGTACCCCACTTGGTATGCTCGTAGGGTACATAGGACCCTATGCAATACGCTTTGTATATATTTTTTCTTTATATTTAAACAATAAACCCATAGAAAGTAAAAACTATGCTTTTTAAAAAAAAAAAATTAATCATACCAAACTAGCGACCTTTTCTTTCTAAATGATGCTTGTGTAGTCGAGTGTACGGTCCTAGAAGGGGATAAATTTTATTTGATGGATTTGAGAAAAGATGCTTGATTCTGATGATTTGACAGTAAATCTAGGGGTTTTTAGGCCTTTTCAAATGTGATAGTATGGTCTATCTTGACCCAAAATTCTCCAAAATTGGAGCTACCTCCTAGATTTGGCAACCACTTTCTAGCTTCAAACCCTCATAGATCTAGCCTCAAATATTTGGTTTAGATAAAATGAGAGGAAATTTTGACTTTTGTGAACACCTTGAACTCAATGGCGAGCTTAGATTTATACCAACAAGCTCCAAAACAAACTTTCAATACAAAGCCACAAAGAGGAGAACCCCCATAATCTAGTGTTTCTATCAATTTTTTCCAATTCTCCAAGTCATCATTTGATGCAAGAGAAGAGCATACTCAAATTTTCAAGATGCGCACTTAAGATCTCTCAAAAATATTGATCAGAGGAACCCAACTTGCTTTGATATCATGTAAGAGTTGGCTATGGAGATAGCCACCCAAGATCTAAATGCCAAATGAAAAGCACACTAAAAAGAGAAGATCAATATGATAAGAATAAATTATATTCATATCAAGCAATGCAAATAGAATGGATGTACAATGTGTGAGAGACCTATGGCTATATAGCCAATGTAAGACATATGATTAGACAAGATTAGACAAGTATTTTAATCCTATGTCATGAGACAACTAATATTATAAGACTTAGGACACAAGCATTAAATGAAATTAGTCAATGAATAACCTTATTGGCAAGTAGCAAATGCCAAAAGGCAGTCACATTTACAAGATGAAACTATGAAAAACACTTATGAAGTGGGGATAGTCCTCATAACTATCATGAAGATGACTTTTATCTTCATTAGGGAAGGGGCATGTTTTAAGGATTCAATAGATTAAATGTTAATGACATAAGGACAACCATGTCTATCAGAGGACAATCATGAAGAAGGAAAATAACTATGCATGGACAATCACTATAAATGATGACAACTTAAGAGTGATGAAGGCAACCATTAAAAGAGCTGGAAGGTTCAAGGATGGACTAAAAAAACTTGACAATTTTATGGCATGTATAAGCTCTATAGAGGGAATATTGCATCTTCAAGAAGCTATGAAAGTTCCTTATGGTCTAGCTTCTAGTGAATTCTTAGGCTATGAAGCATTGACACTGATTGGTGGAGGGATCCAAAGAAAGAGACAACATATCTGAAGAAGGCTTGAGAACTATCTTGAAAGTGTTGACACAAAGATCGAAAAATGTTAATGTTGCAAATGGGGTAGCCATCGTGCTAGTTGAAAGGGGTTAATTTGATATTGCAAATGAATTTTTACATAGATACATAAAGTTGTTATAGGAATTTTTTTGTTCAATTGCCTGTTGTGTGGGTTAATCAAGCACATTTTTACTTTGCACAAGGCAGTTTGCATTCACAGTGAAAGTGTATCAAAAATATTTGAGGAAATTCATTTTGGAACTGACACCCAAATTTTATTATATTCAACTCGAACACATTATGAGCATAACAACATAAATAATGTAAAAGAGAATTATTAGGTGCAACTCAAATTACATGCTACGCTTTGATGGTGGGTTGCAATACAAAGGTTTTCAAATTTAACACTTCAAAGGAAAAAGCACATTGCTAGTGAATTTAATCAAGCAACGTTCGCATTAATGAATGCACTCTGTGTTCGGCCAATTCTGGTTGTAGAAATCTTGCATGCACACAACTTTGGTAAGAAGAAGATAGGGTTTCATATTGACTACTGTAAAAATTTGCTTGATGCCGCCAAATCTCATAGAGAAACAACAGAATATAAAGAGCAGTAGAGCCGTCGAAGGCTAGGAGTGGCATGAAAACTTTTCTTGGTTGTGAAGTAGGATGAAATGCTAAACAAGAATGGAGGATTCAGGTGAAATAATGCAGCAGGAGGAAGAACTCCGCCCATCGTGGTTTTCTTTATTTTTTCCCGTCCCACATTAGCGATGGCGTGATGCTACACTTTATATCACCTATCACTGTTTTGCTTTATCTTTTCCTCATCTTATTAGCAATGCGCAATGGTATCTTCTCTTTATTTCACCTATCATTGTTATCTCTCTTCTTCACATCTTATTAGAGATGTGTGATGGTGACTAGGCAGTGTTGGAGTGAAGAAGTAGTGGGACCCAAGAGGGTCTTATTATTATTTGATGAGTTCTTTTTTGATGGTGAAGATATAATAAAAAGGTAAAAGCACAAGCGAATGAAGTCTTCTACAACCCGATGAAATAAATTAAATCCTTTACATGTAAAAACAAAGGCTTTGTGTTGTTGGGTAGTAAGAATTTAAAATGCATGGATGAGAAGGGATTTTTACAATAGAGGGTGAAGAATGAAGGATTTTCATGATGAAATAAGTTTTTAGTTGCGATAAAAAAGTAATTTTTATCTATAAAGAAAAAAAAAAGAGGAATGAGGTTTCACGAGGTAAAAAAAATTGTTGCAGAGTGAAGGAAAGCAAGCAAGAGGTGGGAAAACAAAGTGCATAATGGGTTTTTCTTCAAGCAAGATTTTTTTTGATCTAACAGCTTACCTACAGCCAATTGTCAATAGGGATGTTCATTTGGGGATTTTTTGTTTTCATTTAAATGTATTTTCCTATTTCATTTGTCGGGAGTTGCACACATTTTGGTTTCACGGGGGAATATACTTTTGTAACGGGTCTGAAAATGAATAGGGTTCATTTTAGGTTTTGGAGTTTTCTAAATCTTGTAATGGAGAACTTAATCATGGCATTTTCATATTTGTATATAATTGACAAAATATTTTGAGTTGGTTGTCTCCATAGTGTATATTGCATAGATTATGAATATGAGAAATCAAAGATTCCTGGTATTTGTCTTCTTGTCTTTCCTTGAATGTTTGTTTAGTGTTGTTACTTTCATTTAAAGAATGAATTAAATTGTATTAACATAAATAGAGGTTTATGCAACTATGTGCTAGGATTACTAAGTATGACTAGTTGATTTTATGGTATCCATAACACTTTCGTGATATGGTATTTTTACTCACACTCTTGTACGACACATAAATATGCTCACATTTGCACATCTAGTAAATTGGTTACCATTATTTTTTATTTTTCCTCATACTTGGGGGATATTTGAGAAGATACCATTTCCTCTTGTTACATTGTCTTTCATGACCATACCTTGATACCTTATTTGATAAATTAACATGATATTTGTTACACTATTGCATATTTATTGAATTTAAATTCTCACATCCTTTTACATATCAATTTTATCTTTTTCCCAAATCATGTCACTTTATATATGCAATCTATTAGAGAGGAATATTATCTCACTAATTATTTCCTAATTTTAGCTAGATAGCAGCTCTCTAGGAGTCCATAACCATGTTCTCATGGTTATAATGGCTTATCAATTTTTTACAGTGAGATTTTATAGTTGTAATGGATTGAATGAATTCATATATAATATTTTATCATTAGAAATATGAAACTACAATTTTCCATCAAGGATACCAAGCCACATCATTTTTTGGTTATGGCATGGTTTTATAGAAACCTTGCACTTGTCTCTTAATCTACCTCTTTGGTTTAACATGACTCTTGATGATTCCTAGACATTTCTTCTATTTACACATTAATTATTAAAATATACATGTAATAGCTATTTTTATCATTTGAATATTTATATCGGATGCTACTAATATAATTTGGTGCATGAAGGAATGAACATAGAGCTCTTATCACATTGAGAATTGTTGAGAAAATGTGTCTCAACCTTGCAATTATATAGGTTAATATTGATACATAAGGTATTGTTCAACCGACAATAATGGGGGGGTGGGCTTGGGGGGAATCCCCCCACCACGAGGGGTCCGAGGGGATCATCCCCATGAATAGGGGTCCAAGGGACAACATGCCCCAATGAGGGCTCAGGGGTAGCATTCTTGAAAGCCAAATTTTATATACACTTTATTATTGTAAATCTAGATTGTTCATCATTATGTCTCATATCTGACGGCCAATATTTTATTAGCTTGACTTTCCCTAGAAGGAAACCCTATGTTATGAGAGAATTGTATTACAACTATGTATTGCAATGTATTTTGAGAGTTTGATAGCTGTTGTGTTTCCTTTATTTCTATGAGTGGTGATACTCCTATCAGAATCTTGCTCTGCAAGTATATTGTAATCTTTGTGATTTTTGAATAATATATTGGATGGATTTTATAGTGTGGGGTTTTTTTCCTAAAGGGTTTTCCCCACATAAATCATTGTGTTGTGGTATGCATGATATTTATTTCTATTTTTATTTAATTTTTTGTAACTTTTAAAGATTTGTAAAAGTTTTGCATTATTCTCCTCTCAAGATTAGTGTATGAAGTTGTTCCACTACCTTAGCTTCCTTAAAAGAATAAATGAAACACCATTCATATCTATATCCTTTATGAATGTGCTTTTCATTTAATTTAATGTTGGAAACTTGTTTCACATTGACATGAATTAAATTTATGGTAGTTCACATGCAAGTCAAAGTGGGGGAAAAATATAGTGGTGTGTTCAGAAATTTCTTGGAAATAAATGATAAATTTAATAAAATAACAGACCACTTCAAGGAGTGTCCTCTAATTGTTAGAAAAAAATATTATGAATTAAATATTATAAGTTATGATGGTTTGGGAGAGCCTTACCCTTCCTTATTTATAAAAATAACTATGAAGGGACACACCTCTTCATCTTAATTAAGTTATCATACGAAAATAACTAAAAATAATGAATTTAAATATTAAGGTTAAGCATGCCACAAGTGTTTATCCTTGTTACACTTAAGAATATAGAATATTAAGGTCATAACATGGTGAAATGATGAAGAAATAAGCCAACCCTCATTCACATAATCACAACAATTTGAAAATGTAACTTAAAAGGGATTTGAAATAACTCAAAAATTTGCAATAAGTGTTCTTTGTCCATTCAAAATCTATTGGAAATTCAAGAATTATATAGCATAATTGAAACTAATGGTTGTGAACCCATATGGGCTGATGGAAATCATTACAAATATTAAATATGACTGATAAAAAATAGAAAATATCAATAAAAATATTATATCCTTCAATTTGACTTCTATCACAAGCCTCTAGCATCTTCACCTTGCAATCTTCACTAGAAATCACTGCTGAAATCAAACCATGAAATCATCAATATTCTTTTTGTTGTAGAAAACCTCCAAATCTGCAATGAAAAATTCTTCTTGGTCTCTTTCAACCTTCTTTTAGCTGAAGCTCTCAAGCTCTCTTCACACGAACTTCACTAGCTCACTATCTCTCAAAATGTGGAGCTCACTAGCTCCCAAAAATATGGGCTTCTATGCAAATAGAAATTTGCAACAATGGAGTCTTCAAATCCTCTCTTCAATCCATCCGAATCTTCCCATATCACCTATAAAAAATTTGAAATCCCTCTTCCTGAATGGCAAGGCCCGAATATATAGATTTGTGAATGAGAAAAACCAATATGGTTTTCCAAATCCACAAGAAAATCACCTCCTTGGAAAACCCACACCCCATTTGGAGAAGTAATCATAAAATAATAAAATTAATAAATGTCGACATGGCCTTCACATGGACACCTTAACCATGCCCAATCAAATTTTGTCAATTCTAGCATCTTCATTGATTTATGGTGGCCCCGATGGCTCCAAATACAAACATACAGTAACATGCAAAGCTTGTGTCACAAAAATGTGATGGCATGCAAGGCATGCAATTGAGCATGCAAAAAGAAATATTTCACCATTGAATGCCTTGGAAACATTTACCTCAACATATTTCCTCAAAAAATTGTACTTACATATCACCACAAGGGAAAATCACATTATTGCAAATTAAAATATTTATTTTCCACACACCTTAGCCCTTATAGAAAACAACAAAAATAAATTAGTAATATTTTTGGTGATGCACGATTGCTAGTACACCTAGATGCTCCTGCATCATGAAAAGTGTAAACTTAGCACTTTTTCCCACTTGTTCAATATTTTATTTAACCATTTCCCCTTATGCAATAGTCTAGTTCTCAATTCAAGTATTTACATGCAAGACTTGGAATTTGATTTATTCTTGAATTAAACTCAAGTCCATCTTCCTTAGTGGTTTAGACCTAGTCCTTAGTCTTCAAGTTCCAATCCTAGGTTGAGATCACTCAAGTGGCCTTAATCCTAGGTCAAGTCCAAGAGTGTGACCTTGACTCGTAATTTACAAATATAAATTTTATATGTACCTGAATATGCCCAATCTTAACTAGTTATTATCCTTCAACTTGGATGTAATTTATTTAAATTTTAATGCTAGGCTATTTTATAGAAGGGAATTTTTTTATGCAATTTCAAGCATCAAAATTATATGAGATCATACAAACAATCATGCAATACAATTAGCTAGTATAGGGCTATGAAGACTAGTGAATGAAAAACGTGAATATTTTTTATCGCTCGACGTGAAAAATATTGGGTGCTTTATTGTGTTTTTTTTTTTTTTATGCATAGTTTTAAAATAGTTTAAAAGAATTTATTAATTGATTTTGATGTGTTTATTAATAGCCACACATGCTTACAGATTGAGTAAGATATATGTTATTGTATTACAAATGGTTGAGTTTTTCTACAATAGTGAAGAACATTATTATGTTGAGTTTTTGTCTAGAAGGCTTTTCCTTGATGAAATAATACATAATGTATGATTATTTTTTATTAGCGTGTTATTTGCTTCAAATTATATATACATTACTTATATTTTACAAGTTTATCGAGCTTATTTTCCTAACACCATAAAAGTTTGAAATTATGAATAAGAGAACCAATCTCACTAGAACAATTTTGATCCCAAATAAAACACACTTCTTGTTTCAATTTATTGGAATTCATCAATACAAATCTAAAGAAAAGTTTTAAAATCAAACAATAAATTGAAAGTTAAAATAGAATATTTTCTCATCATAAATACTGAAAAAACATGTTTCCTTTTTTTTAATCAATTTTAATCTATTTTGTAACACTAATCTAAACTCCCCTCCTTTACTTTATCACATTTATTAATTTAAATATTTCAAAAAAGCATTTTTTCGATTTTACTTTTTAAACTTAAATTAAACAATCAAAAGATTACATATATTTAATGAGGAACAACCTAATTAATATTTTAAAAATCACCTTCAAAGTTTTTTTTAATATAATAATGTTGTTATGATAAGACGTTTCCATTTTATTTTTTAAAACATGTTTAAACAATATTCATATGACATGGTGGAGTGATCAACACAAGCAAAAGCAACATGAATCTTTCCAATCATGTATTAGAAAAGAGTGTATTTCACTTTATCACTTATTCTCACAATAATGTAACAAAACAAATATCTATTAAAGTACATGAGAGAATATCAAAGTAAATATATTTATGTTAGATATTTATCAAGTAGAGAATATCAAAGTGATGTAACTAATTAAGGCATATTATGTATTGAAGTGATAGAAATATATAATATAGTACATTGTATAATAAAGTGAAACAATAAGTTATGTGGATTGAATATACATTATAAGAATCTTGTCAAGTATTAGTTTATTACAAAATATAATTTATATAATATATATTATATATTTGCAAATTAAAATAATTATTTTTACTACGTGAATTTATGTATGTAAATTATATGTAAACTATTTTATTTGTTCGTTATTATAATGTGAATTATGTAAGTGTATAATTTTTGTGTTTAAAAGAATAATATTTATATGTGATTTTTATGAACACAAAAAAAGATATATTAAATTAATATTAGTCTAGAGGCCTATGAGTTGATGTATAGAGGAATTTTTAATTTGTACAAATTTTATTTAGTTGTAAGTTTAAATATATGTACACAAGCTTATTAAAATTATGCATGTCTAGTTGCAATAGGATCATGTCAATCCAAATCACCATGGGGAAATAGAAATGTCTCAATAATAAGATGAATAGAAGTATCTACCATCACCCGAGCTATATTTAGAATCAACACTCCCATCAACAAGATCCTTAATAGACTATGAATTTAAGAGGGAATTCCACTTGAATATAAAGTTTGTGTGAAAGTGAGGTCATGGCCAAACTATGTAATGATAACACTTGAGAGAAGTATGATGATATGAAGTGAATGCTAAGAAACGATAAATGTAGATGCTCCTAAACATTATGAATGATAACCATTAAATGCTCTATCAATGTATATAAGAGAATGCACTAGCCAAGGTGATATATATGGTCTCTCCATGCTAGTGATGGTCAGATCAACATACATGATTATATTTGAGAGAGGGACACACAAGTATGAGACTATCAATGAGTATTCCATTGTTAGGTCTAATGGATGATCATACTAAAAGATGTAACCAATTAGTATCAATGATATGACAATTTTTTAGGAGATAAAAAATCAATAATATGATATAGATCATGTTGTAATTAGGATTATTGATATGATCAAGATCTAAATGTGATGTAGGAGCATCTTGGGTGAACAAGAAATCAACATCACCCAAAGAAAATTCGATTTGTTTTTCATCCATTTGGTTTGATTTCAGTTTAATGTTGCATTTTTGGAACTTGTGGTTGATTTCGGGGTTCAAATTGATTTGGTTTCAGTGGTTGTTTGGATGGAATTGAGTGATATTATTGTCATTTTTATTTGACAAAATGTACTATTTCAGTTTCCAGTGCAATCATTCATTATAATGGAATGAACAATTACTCTTGATTTTTGTAAGGCATAATCTCTTCTTGTTTTGTTTCATTGTAGTTTGAGTTTGATGAAGCAAATAATTTATGATATTTGTATCTACAATATTAAATACAAATAAAATGTATGAAAAAAAAAATTAATGATAAGAGAGAAAAGAAGAATCACATTATAAAGAGAAAAGAGAAGGCACCAAGTAACGAAAATTGCCAACCAGTTAAAATCAACACCATACGTATAATAGTGTGCAAAATTAAAATATTGGGGTGTCGAGCAGGTATAAGTGGTTTTAAATTTTAAAAGTACGAATATTAAAATACAGAAAGACAAAGGGTCGCAATCTTGGAAAAATGTCTAAGAAGATAAAACTAAAAGAAACAAGAGAAAGAGGGGATGCTACACACCTTGTTGACTAGAAAAATGTAAAGAAAAGAACAAAGCAAAAAAATTTAGGGAAAATGAATTGCCATAAGGCAACGACCATAAAGTTGTTGGAAGAGAATAAAAAACAAAGATAGAAAGACAAAATGTTGCATAGCCAGAGAGAGGAAAGGATGAGGAGTTGTGCCATATAGTGTGGTAGTTCAAAATTAGAATGAAATAAAATACAAAGAGAAGAAGTGTAAGAACAGGCTCAAATAATAAAATAATAGCAGCAAATAGGGTAAAAGAAGAGTCCAAAATAATTGTGAAATGGCTAAAAGAAACTATATTGATCTAGCTTTCTTACATACAATCTAACAACTTACCTCAATAGTATTGTTTCTCATAATGAACAACCTCGTATTTATACTTGGAGCCTCTAAGATCTAAAAAATTATAAAGTTTTAGATATCTCTAAAACTAAGATGTTCTTTTTATTTGAATGTCTTCTAATTGCTTCTAGTTTCTAGAAGGTTCTAGCTCTTCAAGAAGATTCTACTTCTTCTAGAAACATTTTTTGTCACTTTCTAGACAATCTTATTCCTTAACATCCTCCCTTAAGATCGGATATAATATTACAAAGAAGATACAAAGTAGAAAGGAACATTATACGATTATCCCCCCTTAATGTTCACCTCTAACATACCAAGCATTTTTTCACAATTTCAAGAATTTGGTTCCTATCATACTCTTAGTAAATACATCAGTTGTTTGTTCTTCACTTAGATAATATTTTAAATTCATGATATTTTATTGAACAAGATCTCATATGTAGTGAACATCAATCTCAATATGTTTTATTTTGGCATGAAAAATTGGATTGCTAGCAAATTTTATGGTACTTTGATTGTCACAGTACAAAGTAGTAGCAAAACTTTGGGAAAAACCAAGCTCAAATAGAAGATTTTCAATCCAAATTGCATCCTTTCCTGCTTCTTTTTCTGCTCTAAATTCTGCTTCACATGAAGACAATGATGTAGTTGTGTTTTTTTTTTCTGCTCCATGTAATAGGGCTTAATCCAAGCTAAAAAAATAACCGAATGTAAATTTTATGTCATCTACATCACCTCCCCAATCCGAATTTGTAAATCCAACCAAATAAATTGAGGACTTATGGCCATACTAGATGCCATAGTGTATTGTTCCATGAACTTATCTTAGTATCCTTTTTGCAACCAACCAATGACTTTATTTAGGTTCCTGCATAAATATCGATCCTTGATTAATTGGAAAACAAATGTTTGGTCTAGAGTGAGTTAGATAAACCAAGCTTCCCACAAGTTGTCTATATAAGTAACATGTACCCTCTTGGAAGTACATTCTTTACTGAGCTTCATTCTAGATTGAAAGGGAGTAGAAGTTGGCCTACATTCTAGCATGTTAAACTTTTCTAAAATATCCAAGGCATATTTTGATTGGCAGAGGAATAGTCCATCATGTACTCTACAAACTTGTAAAGCAATAAAATAGTTAATTCTCCCAAATCACTCATATGAAATTCCCTTTTAAGTTCCGATTTTAAATCATTGATTGTCCCAATATTTGGTCCAACAATGAGTAAATCATCTGCATAAACTACAACAAGAATAATCTCATATTGTAATTTCTTCACATAAATATTTGTATCATATCTACACCTTTTAAATCCATGAAGCTGAGAGTATCTATCTATCTTCTCATTTCATGCTCCTAGTGCTTGTTTTAGAGGTTGTAAAGTGATTTCTTTAATCTACAAAAAAGGTGAGGATCTTGTTCACCTACAAAGCCAGGTGATTGATTCATTTATTTTACTTTAGCTAAATCTTCATTTAAGGAATAATTTTTAACATCCATTTGATGAACATGCCATCCAAGACTAGCTTCCAAAGAAAGAATAATTCTAACTGTGTTCATTTTGATGACATGGGAAAAATTTTCTTCATAATCAACACCTTCCTTTTAATTGAATCCCTTAGCAACCAATCTAGCTTTGTATTTTTCTATGGCTCCATTAGATTTGAATTTTTTTTTGTAAACCCATTTGCAAACAATAAAATTCTCACCTTTAGGAAGGAGCATAAGTTACCAAGTTTTATTCTTTAATAACACATTGTATTCCTCTTTCATGGCTTGCTCCCATTCTTTCTTCCCTCTAGCTTTCTCATATGAGATTGGGTCATTTATTTGTAATAATTTTTCCATGAGGGCACTGCCATTCCTTCCTTGAAGTTTTGGGCTTTGTCTATATATCTCTTCAATACTCTTTGTCTTCTATCTAGCTGGAAGTTCTTCTTTTTCATTAGTAGTAGTGCTCTTATCATCCTCGTTAATAGAGTTTACATTTCTTTGTAAAATGTCTAAATTGTGGAAATTATTTTTGGTTGTAAGCTATGAATGTTCATCAAACTTTACATCTCTTCTAATAAAGATATTTTTTGTTACCAAATTGTACAATTTATAAGCCTTTGATTCTTCATTATTTCCCTTAAATAAACACTTATAAATTTTTGTTTATAGCTTTTTCCTATTTTCTTCTGGGATGTGATCCCAAGCAATACACCCAAATACTTTAAAATACCTGATGTGAGGCTTCCTTTCACTCCATGCTTCTTTAGGAGTGACATTTGTGAGGGATTTGGTGGGGATTCTATTCACAATATGTGCAGCACAAGAGACATCCAATCCCCAAAATTTATTATGCAAACTTTTAAAATTCAACATATAATTTACCATTTCTAAAAGAGTTCTATTCATCTATTTAGCTAATCCATCTTTTTGTGGGGTATATGGAACTATTATTTGTACCTTAATACCATATTTTTCACAAAATAATTCAAATGTATAATTGTAATATTCTCCCCCATTGTTTTTTCTTAGGTATTTAATTCTTTTCCCACTTTGGTTTTTAAATAATGCCTTAAACCTTTGAAATACCTCAAATACTTCACTTTTCCTTTCATGAAAATAAACCCATACTCGTCTACTATAATCATCAATCAAATTGAGAAGGGACCTAGCACCTAAGATTGAAGGATATCCTAGTTCACATAAATCACTATGAATGAGTTGTAGTGGATGATATGCTCTCCATGCTCTTCTTGAATCAAAAGAATCTTGATGGTGTTTACCTAACACACATCCTTCACATACACCTTTAGATGTTGAAATCTTTGATTATCCTCTAACCATATTCTTTCTAACCATGTCTTGTAATTTTCTATAATTTGTATGTCCAAATCTATCATGCCACAATTTTGACATATAATCACTTTGAGCAACAAAAGCATGGGAGAGTGTGTATTCATCATCAACAAATCCAACAAATTTAAAGAGACTTTCTTTATGGTCAATTCTACCAATAGCAATAACACTTTTTGGGTCTTTTCTATCCATTACAATAACTTGATCATCAATGACAACAAACTCATATCTAGATTGAGAAATTATATATACTAAAGTAAGATTCACCCCCAATCTTTCAACCAATAATATTTGTTTTCAAAAGTTCCATTTGTTACACTAACAGTCCCTATTCCTAGAATTGGTAGTTTCATTTTATTATCAATAGTGATTTAGTGATCTGAATTCTTTCCTTCGTGAAAGTCAATAAATAAAGACCTATCTCTAGTCATGTGAAAAGATACTCTTGAATATAAAACCAATTATTTATTAGTATCTGAAGCAAAGTATCCTCCCTTTACTCTAGATGTATTTTTAGGTTCAAAAGTTACCTCTTCACTTGATTTTACTTGCTTGAAGATGGCTACAAAACTTTGTTTATCTATCTTTCCTTCCTTAAACCATTATTTCTTAGGATTGTATTGTTTTCTTTCATTGTTCCTCTTCTTCAAACAAACTTTTTCCATATGATTTTTACCTCCACAATACCTACAAATAATGGGTTTTCTTTCCAACTATTTTTCTACACCTTCATTTCTAGAAAACTGGTTAGAACCAACATTATTTCAAAATTTATTATATCCTTTCCAATTCTTCTTTCCATCATCATATCTAGAAAATTATTTACCTTTAGCTGCATACGCATGATTCTTCTTAATATAACCTTCTTTAATAATTTGGGCGTCTTCATCTAAAATTGACTTACAAAATTGATCAAAATTTTTTTGGGGGGTATTAGGATTTAACTAAATAACCCTTTTTCTTGATTCTTTAAATACCTTGTAAGGTTTGGGAAGCTTAATTTCAACCATTTCAATCAAATGAAAATCCTTTTTTGCATATTCAACACCTATTTTCTTCAACTGTGCATTTAAATATGTAACCTCATTAAAATAATCAGCCATTTTTTCAAAATTGGTTGGGCCTATGTTTACCAATTTTTCTTCTATGTTGAACACACTAGAGATATATACATCTTTATAATATTTTTCTAAATTTTTCCATATTTCTATTGGATTATCAACATCAACAAACCTTCTATTAAGATTGGGACTCAAGGCCTTACCAATAATTCCTCTAGCTTGCTCCAACTTGCATTTCCATAACTCATTTTCTTTCTTTTGTTGAGGTTCTCCAATCTCTTTATTCACTATACTCCATAGAGACTTTTATCTCAAAGCATTCTTAACTACAATTTTCCAATCTGTGAAACCACTCCCATCAAAGATTGGAAAATTTTCATTTGTAGAGCCCATGTTATAAAAAAATAGCCCTCAAATAAATAGATTAAACCACTTAAAAGAGTATCTTGCTAAACAAATATCAATCCAACAATATCTTAAATCTGTTAGAAGAATTCTAGCTCTAATACCATGTAAGAACAGGCTCAAATAATAAAATAACAACAACAAACAAGGCAAAACAAGAGCACAAAACTATTATGAAATAGACGAAATAAATTATATTGATCTAGCTTGCTTACATACAATCCAACAACTTACCTCAATAGTGTGTTGTTCAAAATGGATAGCCTCATGTTTATACTTGGAGCCTCTAAGATCTAGAAACTTCTAATGTTCTAGATATCTCTAAAACTAGAATGTTCTTTTTCCTTGAATATCTTCTAGTTGCTTCTTGTTTCTAGAAGGTTCTAGCTCTTCTAGAAGATTCTATTTCTTCTAGAAACATCTTTGTCACTTTCTAGACAATTTTATTCCTTAACAAGAAGTAGTCCATAAAAATGAATTTAAAATTGAATGTATGTAGCATCATATGCAGGTCATAGATCAAGGAAGAATTAATTGAATGGGAATTTCATTTACCAATTGAAATGTATAAAGATAAATAGATCAATAAACAAATCATTGTATGCAACATTAAGGAAGAGCAAGCAGGTTGTGCCTCATGTGGTATAGGTGGTATGAGAAAGAATTAAATTGAGGATGTGGAACTTGTCATCATTAATGATAATATATTTATACCACATAATTTTACTTGTCCCTAAATAGCTTGATAAATATATGCAGTCATGTTGAGGTGTAATTGAACCTCCTAGTTGTGTAAAATATAATGAAAATTGGTCATTATTCAAATAATAACCATGGGAAGCTTAAAAAGTAGGACATATCAATGCTTTCGTAATGGAGCATGTGCACCTAGTATCCCACTAAGCACTCACACTAGGTTTATTTATATTGGATGGAAAATATGCCTATCATAACATATTTAACATATGCTTACAAAAATTATTATCTCATAGTCCCATTAGCACACTCTCTCATCTAAGGCATAACATTATCTAAAGGGGTGAAACTATAGGGGCTAATGTAGTTTAAATTTATTTTAGTATTTATTAGTCCTAATATTCTCTCACAATAAATTCATAATATTAGGTGGTATCAATTTTTTTCTAAAATGTTCTTTAAATTTTTATTTCTTGTAAGTAGTTTTATGAAATTCATGATCATTCATGACAATTTAATTGTAAAATAAAAATAATAATTATAAAAGACACCTTTAAAATGATATTTAAAAATACTTAAATAGTTTAATTTTAAAAAATATTATATAAAATTCATTTATACATAGTCTACTTTAGAAAATTGATTAAACTAATATTGGGATTATACTTAAAAATTATACTCATCGATTCAAAATTGTGATGACTTCTCATAATATTAGAAAATTTGCATTCCTAAAACATAAGAAACTAAAATTAGTATAATGAATACTAAGAATAATTATTGTACCTATAAAACTTAAATATATTATCACAATCTCTATACATATTAGAGAACCATTCATAACGGAAAAGTAGAGAAGTGTGTTACAATTAAAAACTGGGTTAATGCAATCTTAACTAGACAACTAAAGTACATCACAAGTGCATTGTCATCTTAAATAACTAGAGTTTCTTTTATAAGATTCACATCATCAAGGAAGGGAGTTGTAGTCTCATGAACTTATATTTAGTGTTTATCTTCCCTAATTTTGTAACTTATTGATTGATGTTTGAATGCGATGTTGAGCTATCTTTTGAACATCCCTATGTATGATGAGGGATAAAAAATATTTAGCTTCATGTGTTTTAGCAAGACGTAACTAATTTGAGAATATGTTTCAAAATTTATCCTAAAATAATACCTATATGAGGGAGCTATAATATGGTCTTATATGTAAAAGTGATTCAATCCTATGCCACACCTTGGCTATATGGTCTCATATGTAAATAATAGTCATAACACATTCTTGGATAATCAATTCCTTTGCAATCTTGAGCATTGCATATAGATCTCTCTTGTGCTTTCATGAAGTGGCTAGATCTTGGGTGGCTATAATCTTCAACCAACTATTGCATGGTGTAGATTTATTCTATACCAACTCTTACATGGTATCAGATATTGTGGGATTGCTTCTTGTTAGTCTTTATTGAGAGATCTAGGTTGCGAATCTTGGTGGATCTTGAAAAGTTGAGTATGCTCTTCTCTTGCATTGAATTATAATGATTTGAAGAATCATAAATTCTTGAAAGAAATACCAGATTTGGGGGTTTCCTCTTTGTGGATTTCTATTGTAGGTTCAAATAAAAGAAATTGGTGTAAATATGAGCTCAACATTGAGATTAGAGGGTTTGAGAAAGTCAGTTTTTCCTTTTGTTTCATCCAAATTAGACATACAAGGCCAGATCTATGAGGGCTTGAAGTTGAAGTGTGGTTGTTAGATCCAAAAGGTAGCTGAAATTTTGGAGCATTTTGGGTTAAAATTGACCCTGCCATCATGTCTAAAAGGCCCAAAAACCTTAAGATCGATTGTCAATTTATCAAAATTTGAGTCGGGAGCCACTGAGGCAAAAAAAAAATCCTAGGGATCCGTAGAGCCCCCCAAGTCACCATTATTATGTCAGTACAAATTTTTTAAAAATAAAATAAAAATAATTATTATACTTTCTATGAATAAAATTTTTCAAAAAATTTGTACAAAAATCACATTTTTTATTCAAAAGAATAAAAATAAATTGATTTAAGTCTACAGACCATAGGTTTGCGAACATCTGTACTCAATGATACCTGGCAAGGAAAAAAGTGCCACATGGTGTGGCATAAATCCCACCACGCAAGCCCCGATGAACCCACCTTTGTCATCGTCTTTAAAAAAAATAGTCAACAACAAATCTTAAACCTGTAATGTCACAAAATTGCACCTAAGGGCAATTCCACATTTTTGCATCTTGCCTAGCATTTATGACACCTTTGGAGCATTAATGAAAAAATCCCATGAGATAGAATTTCATGATTCTGGCTTCATGTGGACACATGGTGAAACGATAGAATCTTGATAAGGTGTTTCCCAAAAATCTAGGCCTTGGATGCTTGCGCGGTGCGTAGACGTCCACGTGATGTGCTAGCATCCTGGTGGTTTTCCGAGTTTGAAATGGTGAATCTAGAACCTTGAACCTTGCGACATGTGTCTTGGTAGTTAGATCTCGAGTGAAACGGCTTTATGTCACCCTTGCATGCATTAAAAACTTCTTTTGGCCCTCATTTTGGGGTGGGAAGCTATCAATTCAAGCATTGTCACCACTTGCTCTATTCTTGGGTAAGTTCTATCCTTGAGTAGCAACACTTTCACTAGTGAAGCCATGCCGAACCGAGGTCCCTCCAACAACTACCAGTTCTCCAGCAGCTAGCAGCTCTTTAGTAGCTATCAACTCTCAAGAAAGCACATTACGGTGTGCCTGTGTTCTCCGAAAGAGGGTCTTGACCCGTAGGTAACACTCTCTCTCCTTATCACTCCTTCCTACTAGTTTATTTACTACTTTGTGGTGTGGGCTCTACTCCGAAGTGGGTTTTGTTTTCACCACCTACTTTGTTATTTTCTTTACACTCTCTACCAAACTTGGCTATCCATGGAGGTGGGAACACCAATACAGGGGTTTGACTGAGGCAGGCCCCTATATAGCCCCAACCTTTTCCCCTTGATCTTTTGTGTGCAGGTTATGAACGGAGTCTTAGACTAAAGATTCAGACACGTGAAGGTGATCTTGTTTCAAATTTTCTTGTATTCTCCTTTAGTTCTTAGCTTTCTATTGATTGCTTGATTCCTCACGTCTCCTGGTCTGAATCAAGAAGTAAGATTTTGTTCCATCTACCCGAGTTCTTGAGTTCTTTATAGCTTGGGACACCAGCATGTCTTGTGGATGACAGCGTGCCACACTGGCATCCTAGAATTGGGTTGATGTCTTTTGGTCGAGAGCTCTTCAGATGGATATTGGAACTTAGAAGTATTGCTCTCTCAGATCTTAAACCTACTTTCTCACTTCTCTTCATGATTTCATTGACCATTCAGTTTGAGGTGTATAAGGGAAGTTTGTTCCTTGGTGATCTCTTGAGAAGGAAGAGACCCATGTGCAGAAAATCCCTCTTATATCACATTTTTGTTAATTCGACATGAACTGTAGGATACATTTTCATAAAGTTGTCTAGCTATGATGAGTCTTTTTCTGAATGATATTTTCATATGCTGGCAGATGCTCTAGATGATTTCTTAGAAGCATTCTCCCCTATCTGTAAATCTTCAAAACAAACTCCTTCCTTGCCAACTGAAGAGTCAATAAATGTGATAGTAGTTTATGTGGCTCCTCCAAGCCCTAAGAAACCCTTCATTTATGTGACCCCAGCTGAGTCGTTCCCTAGAAAGGACTATCTCATTTATGGAATTTCAAGAAGTAGAAATTCGTTGGACTTATATTCAAGATTTGTGAAGGCTACTAACTCTACTTCTTATAATGTTGTCGGACATACATACCCTACAAGGGGAAACAGACAAAACTTGGAAAATCAAGCTATTGTTCCTACATCACAACAAGACCAAACTCCTACTTCTTTACCCTCATCTCAACTTGACCTTCCTCCAGCTCCTAAATCTATGATCAAAGCACCAAGCAATTATGATCTTGTCGAGCAACTTCGTGTTACTCCGACTAAGATCTTGCTTTGGGATTTCCTTCAAACTACTCTGATTTATCAAGAGATCCTATAGGAAGCCTTACATAATATTCTCTTGCCTGGCTCTGCTAGGCCTAGGGATGTTGATGCATTGATGGCACATATTTGAGTGGATTCACTAAATATTACGTTCCACCTACAAGAACTCCCACCTCTGGATGTGCAGAACAAGCAGAACCTTTGATGACCATAGTAAATGTTAACATCAGTATTAGACGTACCCTCGTTGAAACTGGTTCAAATCTCAACATTTGCGATATAGATCTACTTCTTAAAATCAAGGTTCATTCATCCTCCTTAGTGGCTTCTTCCTTATATATTCATGGGTTCGAAAATGCTAGAAGCCAAGCTCTAGGTACAATAATGTTACTGTTGCAGTTGGGCCCCGTTAATTTGTCTACCTTGGTTTGTGTAATGCCTAGCCCGTTACCATACAATATTATTTTAGGAAGACCTTGGATTCACGATATGGGTGCAATAAATTCTAGCCTACATCATTCCTTGAAGTTCGTTGCTAAAAATCAAGTGGTTACGATTAAAGCAGATCCAGAGGTTGTGCACCTTTGTTTACTAGCCACTGTTGGTCGTAATTCAGCCACTTCCACTCTGAACCGAGAAAAATTGCCTAAGATGAAAGAATGTGAATCCCCTTCGTCTTCTCCTTCATTCCTTGAAATGAATTCTCTCTTAGGTGATGATTGGGGTTCCTTGAAATTTTTTGAATTCTTCATAGCAGAGTACAAGTCAAACCCCTCCAATATAGAATTCTCAGATTCTGCTAACAGGAGGACGAGTGACCCTCCCATTGAAGAAGTAAGGTGTGGTGCTATCCAGGAGAGCACTTCCCCCTAGGAGAGTGATTTTGTCTCTTAAAAGGAGTTTGATGTCTACAAACCGACCAAGGGAAGGGGGACCACTCTCATATAAAATTTTGATGTCCATTGGTGGAACGAGACACTCTACCTCGAGTCGCCCCCTCTTGAAACCCTGCACACTCACTATGGGTTTGTTTACAAACTTGATTCTTGGTATGGCTATGGGCATAAAGGCCTAGGAAATATCGACCAAGAAATAGAAGTCCCTATCTAGTTTAAGCAGTGGCAATGCTAGCTAGGTTTGGGATGCCCTATTGAACAGTCTAGACAAAAACCTTGGTGGATTGTCAATATGATTTCGATCGAACCGTTGAGTTTGTCCCATCCTGAGTTTATAGAAGAAAGAGGACAAGTTGAGAAGGTTCTTGTAGATGTCTTCTCTTCGGATGAAGCAATAGGAGAATTTTTAGGTGCTTATTCTCCATTACCTCCTTATCATCACAAGAAATGATTCTCATATCACTTACACAAACATGCATACTTTGGAGAATCCATTCTGAGAATTGACTAGGAAGACCCTCTATCTAACATCAGGGATGATGTTCCAATATCTCATCTCGAGGACCACAGTTCCCTAATTAAAGGGGATACTATTGAAGTCCCCATGGATACTAAATCTTCAGAAAGAGTAATCAAGATCGAGAAGTGTCTCTCTTCTGAGGAAGTAGATGAACACTCTGCTCTCTTCCGTGCTTACCTTGATATCTTCGATTGGACGTATGAAGATATGCCCGATATTGATGAATCCATAGTGGTCCATAATATTTTTCTATGTCCCGACGCCAAACCCATTAAGCAAAAAATTTGAAAGATCAATCCTAGGGTAGCTTTAATGGTTAAGACCAAGATAGAGAAGCCATTGAAGGTAGGCTTTATCTTTCCCATTGACTATTCTCCTTGGATTTCAAATATAGTCGTTGTTAGCAAACCTGACGGCTGTATTCGTATATGCATTGACTTTCAGGACCTTAACAAGGCTTCTCTTAAGGATGATTTTCCGTTACCTAATATAGATATGATTATGGACTTGGTCGTAGGCCATGCATTGTTATATTTTATGGATGGCTTCTCGGGTTATAATCAGATCTATATTAATCTGAACGATCAATACAAGACAACTTTTACTACCCCTTGGGGGACTTTATGCTATGTGGTCATGCCCTTTGGGTTAAAGAACACATGAGAAACTTATCAACAAGCGATGACCTTCATGCTTCATGATTTCATTCATAAGATATTAGAAGACTATGTCGATGAAATATTGGTGAAGTTCGTAAATCATCAAGATCATGTGAAGAACCATTGTCTTATCTTTGAAAGGCTTTGACTTTACAGGATGAGACTCAATCCCCAGAAGTTTTTCTTCGGCATTGACGCTGGCAAGCTTCTTGGGTTTATAGTCTCTTATCGTGGAATCAAAGTTGACATGAATAAGATTGATGCTATTGTTAACATGTCTCCACCAAGAAACATCACCAAATTATAAAGTTTACAGGGGAAGATTTAGGCAATTCACAAATTCATATCTTAGTTGGCTGACCATACCCTTCCTTTCACTCGTCTACTGAAGAAGGATGTTCGCTTTATATGGGATGAAGAATGTCAAAGAGCTTTTGAATCCATCAAAGCTTATTTGACCAATCCTTCTATATTGATGTTGGCTATGCAAGATAGACCCTTCCTCCTTTACCTTGTTGCTTCACCATATGCTTTGGCAGCCCTTCTGGCTCAGTATGATGATGCAGGAAGAGAAAGAGCGGTTTACTACATTAGCCACATCCTTGTCGATTAACAAACCTGCTATTTATCCATGGAGGAGAAGTTCCTTGCTCTTGTATTCACTATGCGGAAGTTGAGGCACTATCTCCTCCATGTTGAAACTTATGTCATAGTAAAAACAAATGTTTTGAAACATCTTTCCTCTAGCCCTGACCTTGCTGGGAGATTAGCGAAGTGGGTTATGTTGCTTTCCGAGTTTGATATAAAATTTGTCACTTTGAAATCGATAAAAGGACAAGCGGTCACTGACCAATTGGAAAACATTCCCTCACCTCACTCCTTCCCCGAGTTGGACCTATTCCTTGATGAGGATATCTTCATAATCAACTATCACCTTGAATGGAAAATGTACTTCAATCTATTGAGGTGTCAGACTGGTTCTGGAGCAGGTGTGGTCTTGATATCCCCCAAAGATAAATCAGTCCCCCTATCTTTTCGGTTAGATTTTCCTTGCACTAATAATATCGCCGAGTACAAAGCTCTTATTGTAGGTTTGTGTGCCATGATTGCGCTGAAAATTAAGCATCTTCATATATTAGGTGACTCTGAACTTATTTTGAACTAGATCACAAGAACTTATCAAGCTAAGAAAAGTAATTTGTCTCGATATTGAAACCTCGCTTTTTCCTTGCTTAATTAGTTTTCCTCTTTCACAATAAAAAACATTCCTAGGTGAGAAAATAGACATGCGGATGCCATGGTGAGCGCTACTTCCTTGATACATTCAGAAGAGGATATGAAAGAATATCAGTTCTTGGTTTAGGTCGCGTAAACCCTAGTAGTTCCCGATCAACTCACACCCAAGTCTTTGGTTTTCCTTCATGCAAACTCGGGAGAGTGGTTCTCTAGTATCTACAATTACTTAAAGATTGGAAACTTTCTTGATTCTACAACAAAAAGTGATTGCACTTGTATATAAAATCTTTCAACCTGTTATGTCATCTTATTTGACGTTCTTTATCGAAAAGGATATAATGAGTTGTTGCTAAGATGCCTCACTAAAGCAGAAATATCCCTTACCCTTAAAGAATCCCATGCAAGCTTTGGGGGTGGAAATTTCAGTGGTCGATTCCTAGTGAGGAAATTGATACACATGGGATACTATTCACAGACGATGGAACAAGATTCCTTCGGTTTCATTAAGAAGTGCCTTCAATATCAACAATATAGCCACCTATCCATGCTCTTGGTCAAGAGTTCCAAAATCAAAATTCTCCTTGGTCGTTCATAAAATGGGGGTTGGACATTATTCAGAAAATATCACCTCCTTCTTCCGAAGGACTTACCTTTATTATCACCACTACAAATTATTTCACAAAATGGGTTGAGGCTATTTGGCTTTGATCCATGATTGCTGAAACTATTTTTAGCTTCCTATTGAACAACATCATTTCTCATTTTGGACTACCTACTACACTTGTTTCTGACAATGGTACACCATTTAAAGACAAGGAAGTAAAGCAGTTCTTGGAGAAATTTCATATTCAACACAAGTTTTCTACACCATATTATCCGCAATCTAATGGCCAAGAAAAAGCTCCTAACAAAACACTTGAGCTAATTATCCATAAGAAAATTAATAAAAATGATAAGGATTGGCACATTTAGTTAACATATGCTTTGTGGGATTATCACACGAGTGTTCAGACGGTGATGAGAATGATGCCCTATAACCTCATGTATGGCACTGAAGCTATCATGGCTTTAGAGTTGGAAATCCCATCTTTGTAGGTTTCCCTTAGGGGGTGATTGATGATGAAACCTATTGGGTTAACTATTTGCATTAGCTTGAGATGCTTGATGAACATTATTTATAGGCCCTTGATCATCTTAAGGCTCATCAACAGTCGCTATCTAGACAATATAATCAAGGTGTGCTACCTAGGAATTTTAAGCTAGGGGACCTGGTTCTATACTTGGTTCTATACGAAAATCAATGGAATGTGAATGCACCACCTAATCAGAAAGGGAAATTTAGTCCTAATTGGCTAGGTCCATACATCGTGGTTTATGCATATGGTTTAGGTGCTTATGGATTATTGTCTATGGATGGAACACCTTTAAAAGAGCCTGCTAATGTGATGCATCTTCGTCGATACTATGCATAGTGTCCTAATGTGCCATGTATGTGGTGTTCTCCATAAAAAGGTACTAATACTGCATATATTAACATTCCATCACTTTCACATCATGAATACTTTTGTGTTTGTGACGTGACCATGTGTGTGTGTATGTAACAAAACCATACATACATGTGTCCGACTATGCTAAATATCCATACATCACATCGCATCATTAGATCATCATAGAATTTAATTAAAATGTAAGTAAATGTGTTAAATTAAATCATGGTTAGCATATAATGAAAACATACATCAATATAAACAAATACCATCCATAGCATGAGCATACATGAAAATGAAAAGCATACACATAAGAAAATCCATGATGTGAAAAATGATGTATATATATATGTCCAATGTATGAATCAAATGTCATGTACATGTATCAGGCCACCGCTATAAAAATGAGTGGTTATTGAATATATGTCTATATAGAAGCTCTACAAATATGTATGTATATGTACGTCCGACTACAAAAGTGATATACAAAATAGGGGTCCTATCCCTAGGACATGTGGCTCCCCAAGCCCTCTAGCTTTGGCGGCCACTCTGGTGCTCTAGGAGGAGGCTACACGGTGGTCTATGATCGAAATCAGTGTGAATGTGATGCAGATAGACCTGCCTATATCACTTTGAGCTCCCCTTGCAACGAATAGATGTCCATCTTCACCCGGATAAGATCCTATTACAGTCGTTGAACAAATACAAGGATCACGACTACCGTCTATGCATCAAGCTGATCAAAATGGCTCTAAAGAGCATCACGTGCCATCTCGGTGGCATCATCTCTCCTCACTGCCACATCTCTCTCAGTGAACACCGTCCGCAGCTCCCCCGACAATTGATCTCACTGACCCCTAGTAGCTGTCAGCTCTACAGTCAGCTGCACCACCTTTGCACCCCGCTCCTCATATGTGGTTCGTAGATGTGCTATCGGCTCAAAAGTGGGGGCATATCTCCCCATTGAAACAAGTCGGTAAGCCTCTAAGACTATCCCCTAGATTGGAACAACAAGGGCTACCTTTGAAATACACTAAGCTATAAGCTCAATCCATCCCTATGCATCCTCTGCAATCACAAAGAGAAAGAAGGGGATCAGTATCACATGGCATGTGTATATATATATAAAAGCATAAGTAGAAATATGAAAAGCATGAAAGTAACAATAATTCACTATGTATATGTAGATCCCTTGGCTGCCATGTGGGATCAAGGTGTGGATCAACACTGGGGCTTGGGCCGCCGGTATTGGTGGTCGCCCTAGGAGATGCTAGTGCTACTACTATTGGGATAGTGGAGGCTGGTGGCACTGATGAAATAAGGGTAGCTAGGGGGGAGTTGATCTCCTCCATTGTTGCAGCCTCACAGGCGTCGCCTCCTCCTCCTCCTCCTATACCGACTACTCCTTCTCCTCTGTGCCGCTCTACTAGCGACCTCTCCTCCTACCCTATGGAGCCTAGTGGGGCTCATCCTTCTATGGGCTTGGGTCCCCTCGCAGAGCACCCTCACCAAAAACTAGAGCAGGACGATGCCTCTCCAACCACCACATGTAATCCATCGCTACCCCAAAATTTTTTGCTGCCGCCGTGGTCGATAGATCATGATCAGACTCATCATCATTCAAAAATATGATGACTATAATAGAGGTGTGAGGGTGATCACCTACCCTCGCTGCACTGCGATGTGCCCTGGTGTATGTGGGAACGTCCAGTGGCATGGTCTGTACACGGCCATGCTACTGCATGAACCGAATCTAGTAATAAGGTACAATAATGTAATCATGGTGACCCACTAAAAACGGTCTTGTTATAGGTTCCTAAGGAACTTGCTTTCATCGACCCACCTAAAATAGCGGTGGGGTCTCTAGTGAACCTCTCCTACAGTAATAGTATCAAATTGCAACCTCCAAAACTGTACATCCCTGAAATTCCACTGGCCTATCATGTCCTACCAATGGGCCATCGGGATGTCATATGATCATCGCTAGGGAAAACTGACTGACTGGGTGCACATGATGTGGGTGAATTCCCACACCTACGAAAGTGTGCATGTTGTAAGACTATAGTACTCATAGTGAACGTACCATCCAAGCTCTCGGTAAAGGTGTGCCAACATGCTATGCCCCCAGGAAAAAATAGTCATGTGCTCGACCATGTCCCTGATAATCGAGACAAGGCCCCTGTGCAGATGTGAGCCTCGCCCATCTTTAGTGATATGAAAATGAACTGTCACCACCACCGCCAGGCGTAGGAGTGATGTTGTCATCCTCTCCTGGTCATACCAGTGTCATTGCCACAATCAGTCTGCCCTATGTAGTACCGAATACTACCGAATACCCTCGTTCCACTCTTGCGTCAATCAGGTGTCGTCCAAGGCCACCCACCGTCCACAGATGGGGAGCCCAAGGATTCAATAGACATCCTCGAAGATGATGGTCATCTCTTCGTACGGTAGATGGAAAGATGATGTGGTAGCATCCCATGGCTCCATCAAAGTGGTAAATGCCCTATCATAGTATAACATCTCTGGCATAGTGAATACATGCCAAAGACCGACCCACTCCAAATGTGTGACCTCATCAAGTGATAAGTGATATCTCTACTCATGAATGATGCAGAATGCTCACCCTCCGGGATGCTCCGGGATCTTTGAATAATCCTGCAAAAAAGTAAAAATGTTTTAAGTCAAAAACTTGATCATGGTAAGCAAACATGCGACAGGACATATGCATGCCACACAGACATCTGCATGATGCACCTACATCCTGGACAAACATGGTCGCCTGAAGGATGCCAATGCATTCTCGGGACGATGGCGTGGATCCAGGACCCCAGCGCGCATCCCAAATGATAGTGCAGAAAGAGGATGCAGGTGGACATTTCAGATGCCTGTGCACCTCGAAGCATGAAAAAAACCAAAAAAATGAAAAAAAAAGGCACAAAGATCGCGACTAACAAGCCTACCTGGTCAACCTCACTACCCACGTCAATGTCATCATGTAGCTGCTCGAGCCTCAACACCTTGTACTCTCTCCTGATTTGAATTTTGCTGAATTTTCTCTCACAAAATTTAACAATCTGCTCACAATGAATAGTGAAAACGACCCTTCTAGGGGCCCACCTAGGTATATATACCCCCCCCCCCCCATAGGGCTCCTTTTTCCTAATTTTACCCCACCATGCTAGGGGAAAAATTAGGAGGTGGCATATAGTCACCTCTTGATCATGTTTTTCTCCTCTAAAGCAATGATTTTTTCTTGATCATTCTTCTATTTATGGTAGTTTCTTCCGATTTTCCAAAACTGACTCAAAATTTTAGTTTTGTAGGATACAATTTTGAATAGTTTTTCGTGATCATTGTGTTGCCAATCATTGAGCTCGGGATGACCTCTGTGATCTCACTTCTTGGCATGCATTTATGTAAAATGCATAATTTGGGTGAATTTTTTCTTCTGTAGTTTAGTGAGGCTAATTTTTTCCAAACTCGAGCTCACTTAAGTGAAGGAAAAATGTAATGACAAAATCCTATGAGATAAAATTTCATGATTCTAGCTTCATGTGGACACATGGCGAAATGAAAAAAGCCTCACAAGGCATTTCTTGAAAATCTAGGCCTTGGATGCCTACACGGCATGCAAACATTCGTGCGGCACGCTAGCATCCTGGTTGTTTTACGAGTTTGAAACAATGAATCTATAACCCTGACCCTTGTGACACATCTCCTGGCAGTTAGGTCTCGAGTGAAATGACTTTGTGTTACCATTGCATGCATTAAAAACTTCTTTTGGCCCTCATTTTGGGGTGGGAAGCTACCAATTCAAGCATCGTCACCACTTTCTCTAGTCTTGGGTAAGTTCTATCCTTGAGTAGCAACACTTTCACTGGCAAAGCCGTGATGGACTGAGGTCCCCCTAGCAACTACTAACTCTCCAGTAACTACCAGCTCTCAATCAAGCACATTGCATTGCGCCTGTGTGCTCCAAAAGAGGGTCTTGACCCGTGGGTATCGCCCTCTCTCCTTATCACTCCTTCCTACTATTTCATTTACTACTTTGTGGTGCAAGCTCTACTCTGAAGCAGGTTTTTTTTTCACCACCTACTTTGTTATTTCCTTTACACTCTCTACCAAAGTTGGTTGTCTATGGAGGTGGGAACACCAATATAGGGGTCTGACTAAGGTAGGCCCCTATACAGCCCCAACCTTTTCCCCTTGATCTTTTGTGTGCAGGCTACGAAAGGAAGCTTGGACTAAAGATTCAAACACACGAAGGTGATCTTGTTTCAAGTTTTCTTTTATTCTCCTTTAGTTCTTAGCTTTCTCTTGATTACTTGATTCCTCACGTCTCCTAGTCCGAGTCAAGAAGTAATATTTCGTTCCATCTGCCTGAGCTCCTAAGTTCTTTATAGCTTGGGATGCCAACATGTCTTGCAAATGATAGTGTGTTGCGTTGGCATCCTAGAATTGTTCTAACATCTTTTGGTCGAGAGCTCTTCAGCCGAATATTGGAACTTAGAATTCTTGCTCTCTCGGATCTCGAACCTAATTTCTCACTTCTCTTCACAATTTCATTGATCCATTCAGTTTAAGGTGTATAAGGATAGTTCATTCCCTAGTGATCTCTTGAGAATGAAGAGACCCGTGTGTAGCGAATCCCTCTTATATCACAAAATCAACGACTATTTTAAAATTGGCATATAAAGAATATTCCAGCGCATCAGTTGAAGATTTCTACAATAGGTAGAATATTCCATTGAAGATTCTAGACTTGACATTGACCCATGATGGCCATTTAACCATCAATTTTAAGCACACAAACTAGGAGAATATTCTATTCTAATGAGTGGATGACTCAAATTTTTTCTTGCAAAATTGTGATGTCATCACTACATCAGTATTGACATTAATTTTTTAAAAAATTTCCCCCCTCTCTAATGCACTTTTTGTTTTGGAGGGAAAACTTCGAATGACCATAACTTGCTCATACTACCTCCTTTTCTCGAGAATTTAATTTTGATTTTGGATAGAATTTCATGCTCTTCACTATGTTGTGATCTAATATTTTTTTTGGTGTTTAGTTTTTCTAGAAATTGCAGATGCTCATATGTGTTGTTGAGTCCTCATTTTCAAAAATTCTAAGGCTTTGTTCTTGCTCCTATAGTAACATCTTTGAGTGAATTTTTTTGAAAGTGCATAATTTTTCATGTACTTTCTAGTGGTGTGACCAGATTCATCTCCTTTGTAAAAGTTTTACTTTGAGCTTATGGCCAAATTTAGCAATCTGTATGCACTAAGATCAAGTCCACTTTGTTGTTGTTGGCAAGTGGCAACTATAATTGCACTAAATATAAAGTACCAAAAATAATATTTTCTAGGAGGGTTTGTTGATTGAGTAATTTTTTTTTTTTTGGGGGGGGGGGTAATATTATAATGGTTGATTGTTTTCTTTTGCTTGTTTTATGTTCTTGCAATGGGAAAATATCAAATTGAACTCCTAACTCCACATAATTATGCTACATGGAGAAAATTAGTATGGAATTAACTCATGATGAAAGGTCTAATAGGCTATCTAAAGGAAACCATTCCTCAACCTACTGATGCTAAATAATTGGAAAAATGGGAGCTTAATCGTGAGAAAACATTTGGATGCATATGTTCATTAGTCTCATTTGATTTATAATTTCATGTTGAATCATGCAAAACAACTAAAGAGGCTTGGGAGGCTTTTGAAAAATTATATGGTAAAATAGATAAGATTAGGGGATATCAAATTGATAATGATTTGATGAATATTGATCCTAAATTTTTTTACCACATCCAAGTCTACATCTTCAAGGTTAAACAACTAAGAACATAGTTGAAATATTGCAACATTGATAAAGAGGATTTACAACTGATTATGAATGTGTTATCCAAGCTTGGTCTTGAGTATTCAATGTTTGTTTATGGATTTCATACCCATTGAATTTCTATGGAAGCATTATATGTTGATCCTAAGTTTGATGACTTTGCAAATCTCCTAATCCAAGAGGAAGCTAAGTTAATGAATATGGGTCTAATCAAGTCTTCCAAGTCACAAGTATTGTTGGCTAGTGATTCAAAGGTACAAAAAGAATAAGGGGATCTTGATAAGAAGCAAAAGAAGAAAAATAACAAACCACATAAATAATTTGAACCCTCTCCCTCTAAAGGGGAATCATCTAAGAAGGATAAGCCTACATGTGCATATTACAAGAAATCAAGGCACGATGAACATCAATATTATTCAAAAGATATTGATGAGTTGAAGCATTTTCTTAAGAAGCATCAAATCAATGAGTCTTCATCATCAAAAGGTTCATCTTCTTCTTCTTCATAAAATTCCAATAAAATCAAGGGGCAAGCACTTTTTGTAGTTATAGATTCTAAGTTAGAGAGGCATATACTCGATTCGGGAGCCTCACATCACATGTCTTCATCAGATAGTATGTTCTCTTCATTTAATATTTGTTCATCACCAGAAATATATGTGTGTTTATGAAAAGGGATCCATTTCCATGGATGACGAAGTATTCAATGATGTTCTTTGTGTGCCTTCATTGTCAACCAATATCCTTTCTATCTATCAGATCACACATGGTGGAGCGGGAAAAAGTGTTGAGTTCACACCAAATTCAATCATAATATGGGATTTGTAGAGCAGAGATGTAGTTGGGGAGGTTGACCACCAATCTTGAGTCTACACCTTCTCATGTTTTTCTCCTAATGATTCGAAAAATGTTCACATTGAGGCTTCTTTTTTGGACGCCTTTGAGGAGATTCAATATGGTCATTTGAATCTTGGTATTGTTTCATCTACTGAGGATCTCATGACATGTGTTGATATTCCATCTCCTTCATGTACTATTGTACCTAAGGATGCTTGTTTTTCCACAGTTTTGAGTCCTTGTGATTCAATACAAAAGGAAATTCATGTTTTTATAGAGATGGCTACTTGGGATGAGTACTTGATAGACATTGTGGGTTTGTTTTGTGAGTCCTGCATTTCATATTTGGGATACATCATTGATTACATTCATCTTGTCTTTGATGAAGATGATTCTTCTTCAGTTGTTGTGAGGGAACACTTTGAGCCTCTTATTCATTCTCTACATGATCATTCATTGAAGTTTGATTTGAGTATGGATTCTTTTGGACAAAATTTGGAAGAGGGTTATTTATCCTCATAGGAGGCATCCTTATCTTTGGATTGTGTTCTACAATTTTTTCTAAGAGATTCTAGATTCTCTTCTTTGACAGTGTGGCCTAGAACACCTATTTCAAGTTTGACATATTTTGGCATCGACGTGGAGACACTTGAGCATCATTCAGAGACATCATACATCATCCTTCTTCTTGCATCTTCCTTTCAAGAATGGAAAGGCATCCTGCATACCATCTTGGTTTTGTTTCTTCCTAAGGGGAGGAATTTTGTTCAACACTTTTGAATCATCTTTAGCATTCAATGTTGAGCTGGGTAAAAGCACAAAGATGTGTCACACTTTATAAAGGAAACGACCAATGCTGATCCAACGTTTAAACTTGAATCACTAAAAAGTAGCATATATGTTTTGAATTTTTAAATGATGTAAACTAGTAAAATATGTATTTTTTAGTATATTTTATGTTTGTATTTTTTATAAGAAATTAAAAAATTGTTTTAAACTAGTTTTTCATAAATTAACACTATAATTTAGTTGTTGATAAAATGTTGAAAAATGAAGTTGCATGGGATGTCAAACTTTTTATAGTAAATTTTGTTTTTTTTCTTTCAATTTTTTTGTGTGTATTTATAACTTGAAACTTTAGTGCATGGATATATTTTTTTCCAATTTTGATAAATATATATTTGTATATAAGTATTAAAATGTGTGTGAATAAAAAAACAAACTGTTTCCATCGGATGTGAACATTCATATTAAATATTTATCTAAAATGGAAAAAAAATTATACCATCTTGAAATAGATTCTTTAATCTAGTGCATCATATTTTTTTCAATTTTCTTAAATAAGTTTTAGTATGTTTCCTTGGCATGGTAATCAACCTAATATTGTTTGTTGATAACCTACTTTTAGTATAAACAAAAATATAAATAATAATAATAATTAAACTATTAAAATAAATATATATTTGAAAACTACACTTATGGATCTACAAAAGGGTATTTTTTACATTTAAAAAAAAATGTTATTTACATGAGGAGTTATTAAAACTTCAAGTTTTTAAAATAATTTTTTTTCTGGTAAATTGGATTCAAAGTGGTGCTCCATATATTTTTAGCCAACAATTTTAGTTGAATAAATTATGGAAGTATCTAACTTAGCTATAATGAATCTTACTAGGTCATATGTTTTACCAAAATTGATTTTTAGTTAGAAATACTTAAATTCAGTTGTGTTGATATGTTGGTTGAAAGTGTGACACAACTTTGTGCTTTTACCCAACTTCTACTGTCATTGCAAGAAACTCAACATTGAGGGGAGGTTGCATGGTCTCTCTTCTTCTTCTTCTTCTCTCTTATGGGAGGATTTTTTGTTTTGTATGGGGTTTTGTCCTTCTCATTGTTCATTGAGAGAATTTTTTATTTCATTTCTTTTTGGGGGAGGAGTTTTTTTCCCGCTAGGTTTTATCATTTTCTTTGTTTGTGAGAGATTGCATTTACATTTGTACATGGGTACCTAACACAACCTCATAGATGGAACCCATATCTGTGTCAGTTGCATAAAAATCAACTACTCCCTAAGTTGCACTTAAAGGGGGGTGTTGGTGTAAATAAATTTATTTACCTACTTAATTCATTACTAGGAATCTTAGGGGCCTTATTTACATGTTAAGTTTACTTATGTCCTAGGAGGGAATATTTCTAGGTGGTGTTAGTTGTCATTAGATATTATCTTATCTTTTGAATTTTAACACATGTGTCATAAGTAGTTATGATATGTTATCGCATGACATAGGATTGAGACACTTGTCAAAATCCTATTCAATCCTATGTATCACCTTGGCTATATAACTAGATGGTTTCATATGTAAATCATTATCATGAAAAACTCTCAGATAATGAATTCCATTGCAATCTTGAGTATTGCATATTGATCTCTCTTGTGCTTTCATGAAGTTCATAGATCTTGGCTGGCTATAATATTCAACCAAATATTACATGGTGTAGAGTTATTCTATAACAACTCTTACATGGTATTAGAACTTGTGGGGTTGCTTCTTGTTAGTCTTTATTGAGAGATCTAGGTTGAAAATCTTGGTAGATATTGAAAAATTGAGTATGATCTTCTCTTGCATCGAATGATGATTTGGAGAATAATTTTTTTTGAAAGAAATACCAGATTTTGGGGTTTTCTCTTTGTGGCTTTCTATTGCAAGTTCAAATCAAAACTAGTTGGTGCAAATTTGAGCTCACTCATATTAGAGGGTTAGAGAAAGTCATTTTTACCTTTTATTTCATCTAAATAGGACATACGAGGCTAGGTATGTGAGGGCTTGAAGTTGAAGTGTGGTTGCCAGATCCTGAAAATAGCTAAAATTTAGGAGCACTTTGGGTCAAAACTGACCCTATCATCGCATCTAGAAGGCCTATAAACCCTAAGATCAACTGTGAATTATTCAAAATCTGAGTCAGGAGCCATCGAGGATTTTTTTTTCCCCCAGGAGCCATATAGCCCCCGAGATTGCCATTATTATTTTGGTACAATTTTTTAAAAAATAAAATAAAAATATATTATTATATTTTCTACAAATAAAAAATGTCATTTTTTTTGTAAAAAATCATAGTTTTTATTGTTCTTGAAAAGTTTTTATTTTAAAAAAAAGGATTTAAGTCTATAGATTGTAGGTTTGCAGACCTCTGTACTCGATGGTACCTGGCAAGGCAAAAAGCGCCATGTGGTGCAACATAAAGCCTACCATGTAGACCCTGACATACCCACCTTTGTCGTCACCCTTAAAAAAATTTAGGTAGCAAAAAATCTTAAACCAATGACTATTTTAAAACCAACATATAAAAAATATTCCAGTGCATCGCTCGAAGATTTCAGCTACAAGTAGAATATTTCTCTAAAGATTTTGAACCCAACATTGACCCATGATGGCCATTTGGCCTCAATTTTAAGCATGTAGGCTAAGAGAATATTTTTTTTGACAGGTAGATGATCGTCGATTATTTTCTTACAGAATTTTTATGTCATCACTACATCAATCATGACATCAACTTTTAAAAAAAATTCCCCCCCTCTCTAATGCACTTTTCATTTTGGAGGGAAAACTTTAAACACCCATAACTTGCTCACATGACCTGCTTTTGTTGAGATTTTTTTATTTCAGATAGAATTTCATGCTCTTCATTGTGGTATGATCAAATTTTGATTCTAGAAATTGTAAATTCTCATAGGTGTTGCTATTGTTGGCAAGTGGCACTTGTAATCACACTAAATATAAAGTGTCAAAAAACATATTTTCTAGGGGGGTTTCTTGATTGAGCAATTTGGTATGTTGCACCTAGTAATAAGTTGTGTCTAATGCTTTCTCAATATATACCCTAAGGCAGAGATAGTTTTTTGGTCCACATACTTCCATGGAGCAAGATTTATTCTTATGGTTTTGAAGTTAAGCTCATAGAGATACACAGGTGTTATATCTTTTTGGAAACACAAGGGCAAACAACTCAGAGTGGGGGTGAATCAATTGTCACATAATTTCAAATTTATTAAACTTATTAACCCTTATTCTCAAATCTGATTAATAGCCATGAAAGCATAAATCAACAACACACAAAAACACAAATAACACCAAGATTTTTATGTGGAAACCCTATTAGGGGAAAAACCATGGCGGAGGTCAGTCCACAAGTTTATACCCTATTAAAAGTATAAGAAAAATAAATGGGGAATGCACATGCATTTAGGCACAATACTTAAAGCTCATTGCTCAAATACAAAGGAAAACTCACTGTCTTACATAAACATTCAGATTATAACCATCTTGATTTTGTACTGAGAAAGTAGCATCTACTAATGCCTAATTACAGTTCTGGTTAAGCACATGAACACTTCTTCACTCTTCTTCACTCTTCATCAATCTTCTTCACACTCTGCTCTACCTTTGAAAGATTTAGAAAATTATTCATGCATACTTCCTTTTCGCTCACTCACTCACTTCTTTAAATGAAGAAACAATTTCTTGTATATCCACAACAAGAAATTACATTGCTCCATGTCGGCTTCAACAAAATAATAAAATGAATACAAATTGTCAGCCCAAAACAATAAATATTATCAATGCAAATCAACCAAAGTCATCCACAACATAGTGCAAAACCAAAATAATAGCCTTGAACACAAAACACCTTCAAATATTATTCCTCGAAGATCCACAACACGCTACAATCACCTTGTCGACCATGAACATGAATTACATGAACACACAAGAAAAAATCATGGATCATGAGCATAATGATCAATGCATATGTGCAACAAAGATAGAGCATGATGTATAAAATTCCATAAACACCATAGGAGAATTCACAAAAACTCAGATTACCAGAATCACATTATCTTCATTCAAGAACACCAGCTATAGAAACAAAATAACTATTGGAACACATAAAATCATAACTTGATCAAATCTTCATGAAAACCTCTTAAAATTTCAATGGATAAACTAGATAGGCTTGGAAACAAACCCATTAATCCAAAACTTCTCACCATCAATAAACTAAACTCTCCAACACACTGAACTTCATTGCTTCATAGACAACTAGCAACATATTTTATTACAATTTTCTCAATATCCTCGACATATTCAGCCTTCAAGACATTAATGCTAATAGTGTTGACATCAATGATAACCACATATCAGAAACACAAACACATATGATGGCAACACATGATGTGAAAAACACCATCAACGCAACTAACATAAGCACTTACTCCCCCTTAGGTTCTAACTCTTTTCTCATGACTTCTTCTCCTCAGATAATTCCCAATTTTTCACATGGCTCTTCTCCCCCTTTGAAATCAATGACAAAGGTACACACAAGCTTTGAACAAAATTCTCTAAACATCTGACTACTCCCCTGAGTAGCAGCCACAACAACATCAATCTGAATCAAGATATGACTATGAAATGCATAGACTGATGCAAGACAATGCATCTTAGTTCTGATTAGGAGGGGTAATCACCCCCAACTTCCCTCTAAGATACTCAAAAGTATCCTTAGGAAAAGGATTAGTAAATATGTCTAAAATTTGTTCCTTAGTAGGCACATACTCCAGTCTGACTTCCTTATCACTCACCTTGTCTCTCAAAAAGTGATACTTGATAGATATATGCTTGGTTTTTTAATGCAATACCAAATTGTTATAAATGTTAATGGCACTTGAACTATCACAAAATATGATAGTAGGTTCATCATACGAAACTCTAATATCTTTCAACATATGATTCATCCATAATACTTTAGTACAATTGTTAGCAGAAACAATGTATTTTGCCTCTGTAGTAGACAAAGAAATGGCATTATGATTTTTACTTATCCATGAAATTAGTTTCTTTCCCAAGAAAAATGCACCACCACCAATACTCTTTTTTTCATTCACATCTCCTTCCCAATCAACATCAACAAAGGAACTCAAAGTAAGATCATCATCTTTAGGATACCACATGCCAAAATCAACTGTTCCCTTCAAGTATCTAAAAGTTCTCTTCACATCAATCATACAGGATTCCTTAGGATCGACTTGAAATCTTGCAACAATACATACAACATTCATGATATCAGTTCTAGTTTGAGTCAAATAAAACAATCCACCAATCATTGATTTGTATCTAGTCTTATTTTCCTTCAGATAATCATCATCTATTATCAACTTACATCTAGTCACCATAGGTGTACCAACTGGCTCTAAATCCTCCATACGAAACTTCTTTAGCAATTATTTCACATTTTTGGACTGAGATATAAAGATCCCTTTATCTAACTATGTGATTTGAAATCCCATAAAGAATTTCATCTCTCCAATCATAGAAATTTCAAACTGACTATGCATCTCATAAAACAAAATTCATGCACAAACCATCATCTCCTCCAAAAATGATACCATCAACAAATACTTCCATAATCAAATCTTTATCATCATCAATTTTGAAATACAAATTACTATCAGCAATAACTTTGTTAAATCCAAGCTTCAACAAATACTTGTCCAATATGGAATACCATAATCTTGGGTTTTGCTTGAGCCCATACAATTCTTTCTTCAATCGGAAAACCATATCTCCCTAGTCAATCAATTCAAATCCGTCAGGTTGCTCAATAAACACCTCTTCATTTAGTTCACCATTAAGAAATGCTGACTTGACAACAATCTGATAAACCTTGTAGTTTTTTTAAGTAGCTTAAGCAAGAAAAAATCTCATAACTTCAATTTTAGAAATAGGGGAAAAAGTCACTTCAAAGTCAATTCCCTCCATTTGTGAAAATCCTTTAAACACCAGTCTTGCTTTGTTTCTGATGACTTCACCTTGTTCATTCAATTTGTCCCGAAAAGTCCATTGAGTTCCAATTACATTTTTTTCCTTAGGTCTGGGAACAAGATTCGATGTATCATTCTTCTCAATTTTTTGTAGTTCTTCTTTCATTGCTTCTATCCAATGTTCATATTTGCATGCTTCGTTGACATTTTTAGGCTCAGTCTTTGAAATTAAACAACATTCTTCTGCAATTCTTCTCCTAGTCTGGACACGTTTGTTCTTATCACCTATAATTTGGTTTTTTGAATGATTTAATCTCACATACCTTGGTGTCTTAGGATGTTCTTGAATTTCAAGCTATTATGATCTCTCTTCTACACTTTCACTAGTTTCTCCTTCCTCGTGATCTTCTTGATTCACCAAAACAATCTGAACTTGATTTGAAGTCTGAACTTTGTTTGTACTATCATTTTGATCATCAGAATCATATCCACGGGTTTTGGATGGTCTAGCAATGTTTCATCAACCCTAACATTTTCACTTTCAACCATTTTCCTTAATCTCTTGTTGTAGCACCGGTAGGCCTTACTTTTAGTAGAGTAACCAAGAAAGATTAATTCATCAATCCTAGCATCAAATTTAACTATATCTTCATCTCTTCTAATATAGCATTTACTCCCAAAGATTTTGAAATATCTAACAGTAGGCTTATGACCAAACCATAGCTCAAAAGGGGTCTTACCAGTATCACCTTTGATTTGTACCTAGTTGAGGATATAAACAATAGTACTCATTTCTTCTCCAATATATATGAGGCACATTTCCTTCAAGCATCATAGTCCTAGCAACATATAAAACTATCATGTTCTTCCTTTCCACAACTCCATTTTGTTGAGGGGTCCCCAGTGCAGATAATTGTCTCTTTATCCCATGCACTTCACAAAAAGAATTAAACTCACCAAAAGTGAATTCACCACCTCTATTTGATCTCAGACACTTAATCTTCAGACATGTCTCTATCTCAACCATAGCCTTGAAAATCTTGAATTTCACTAGAGCTTCATATTTCTCCCTTAAGAAAGTGACCCACATCAATCTAGAATAATCATCAATGAGTAACATGAAGTACCTATCTCCTTGTAAACTTCTGATTCAAGCAAGACCACACAAGTCAGTATGCACAAGCTCCAATAATTCATTTGAACAATGTTGTTTGGTTTGAAATGAAATTCTAGTTTTCTTTTTTAACTGACATTCATTGCATATGGCATTCGTAGGCTTTACCAACTTAGGAAGATCTCTCACTACCTGAGTAGAACTTATCTTGAAAATATTTCCAAATTTCACATGATACATTCTCCTATGCCACAACCAACTTTCATCAACTTGAGCAATCAAACAAATTTTACTAGCAACATTCAAGTGAAAGATGTTACCTTTTGTTTTTGTACCTGAAGCAATCACATTTCCAAAACTTCCCAATATTCTACACTTTCCATCCTTGAATTGAAGATTTTATCCCTTATAAACCATCTGTCTGACACTCAAAATATTATTCTTCAAACCTTCAACATAAAGAACATCATTTGTATTATGCTTACCATCAAAATAAATACATCCTTTGCCATGAATTATACCACCATTCTTATCACCAACTCTTACAACACCACCATCATACTTTTCCAGGCTTACAAATTTGCTTTTATCACATGTCATATGATGTGCACATCCACTGTCAATTAACCATTCATCCTTCTCTTCACCTTGAGTAGCTATGGATTTATCCACATTTGTACAACTAGCATATTCAATAGGCACAAGCTTATTTTCCTTGATAGCAATAAACACAAAACCATCTTCGCTTACATTCCCTTTATCATATTCATCATATGTCACACCTTCACCAACAACATAATAACACTTCATTTGAAATATAGGCTTGTAATGTATTGGCTTAGGAACTATTTCAGGAAGGAAAACATTTAATAGGAAACCTCTCTTTATACTTACCTTCTCCTCTAGCTTCCCTTTTGACAATAAGTGCTTCAAGCTCATCCAGTTCTCTTTATTCTTCTTCTATCTATCTCATTTATTCCTCATACTTGAATACCTTTCTAGAAGAATTTTCACTTGGATCATATCTCTGCTTATCTCTTCCAGAAGTAGTGGCCTTAAATGCAGATTCTATCTTAGGAAGGGCATCATCAAATTCACTCAACTCAAAAGCAATAAGTTTACCAATCAACATATCTTTGGTTACATTTTCACAGTTTTGATCTCATCAATAGTTGTCGATTTGAATTTGTATGCAACGGTTAAGGATCTAAGCACTTTAGCTACAATCTCTACTTCTTCCACCAGCACATATGATACCACACACAAGTTCATTCACACTCTGCTTGAAAGTAGCAATATTCTCATCATCACCCATTCTCAACATTTCATATTTCCCTTTCAGAATTTGTAGCTTAGCAATCTTCACATTAGCATCAACTTCATACAAAGTTTCCATATTTTTCTAGATCTCATAAGAAGTCTTTAGATCCATAACATTCATCATATCATAATTAGTCAAAGCACTTAACAATGCTTCCTTAGCTCTGATATTGTATTCAACATCCCTAATCTTAGTAGTAGTAGTAGGACCATTCTGAGGAATAACATACCTATTACTTGTAATGTTCTAGTAGGATTCACCAATGCATCCAATATGACACTCCATTCGAGTTGTCCACAGACAATAATTTGTTCCATCAAATCTCAGACTATCCTTCTTATATGTCACCATCCCATGTCACCTCAAGTTGTTAAACTTCTTCCAAGGAACCTGCTCTAATACCAATTTTTGGTAAGACAAGGGAAGACAACTGAGAGGGGGGTGAATCATTTGTCACATAATTTCAAAATTATTAAAATTATTAATCCTTATTCTCAAATCTGATTAATAGCCATGAAAGCATAAATCAACAACACACATAACACCAAGATTTTTATGTGGAACCTTGTTAAGGGAAAAACCACGGTGGAGGTCAGTCAACAAGTTTATACCTTGTTAAAAGTATAAGAAGAATAAATGGGGAATGCACATGCATTCATGCACACTGCCTAGAGCTCACTGCTCAAATACAAAGGAAGACTCACTATCTTATAGAAATATTCAGATTACAACCATCCGTATTTTGAACTAAGAAAGTAGTATCTGATAATGCTTGATTACAGTTCCAGTTAAGCACATGAACACTTCTTCACTCTTCATCACTCTTCTTCACACTCTACTCTGATTTTGAGATATTCAAAAAATTATTCGTGCACACTTCCTTTTTGCTCACTCACTCACTTCTTCAAATGAAGAAACAATCACTTATATATATCCGCAACAAGGAATTCAATCACTACATGTTGATTTCAACAAAATATTAAAATCAATACAGACTGTCAACACAAAATAATAAAGATTATCAATGCGAATCAACCAAAGTCATCCACACCATAGTGGAGACCCAAAATAATATCCTCAAACACAAAACACCTTCAAAGATTATTCCTCGAAGATCGACAACATGCTACAATTAGCCTGTCGGCCATGAACATGAAAATCATGAACACACAAGAGAAAATCATGGATCACGAGCACAACGATCAATGCAGATGTGCAACATAGATAGAGAATGATCTAGAAACTTTCATAAACACCACAAGAGAATTCAAAACAACGCAGATTACTAGAATCACATTATCTTCATTTAGGAATACCAGCTATAGAAATAGAATAATCGTCAGAACACGAAAACTCATAACTCGATCAAATCTTCATGCAAACCTCTAGAAATTTTAGTGGATAAACTAGATAGGATTGAAAAAAAACCCATTAATCCATAAATTCTCACCATCAATAAACTGAACTCTCCAACACATTGAACTTCATTGCTTCACAGACAACCAACAACATATTTTATTACAATTTTCTCAATATCCTCGACATATTCAGCCTTCGAGACATTAATGCTAATAGTGTTGACATCAATGAAAACCCCATACCAGAAACATAACCGCAACATCCAAAAAAATTTAAGGTTTCATTTCATTATACCTTCTACAATGAAAGTTAGAAGAGATAGTGTATCTATTTGTGCTATGGCATTGCAAAGTGCTTATGAAGGCTTGTTGGAATGATCTACATTCCTCTAAATGTAAATTTTTGGCCAATAGGATTTATTGACACACTCAGTGATGTCTAAAAAGTGTTGAATTGAAGTTTCAAGTAGTTTGGTGCTTTACAAGTTCAATTTTCAAATTACAATTTCATATAGTTGGTTCCAGATGCTTTATCTTCATCAAAACATATGTTTGATTACGCGTGCCATCAAAAGAGTATAAATTTTAGTTGTGTGAGTTTTTGTGGAAACTCTACATGTCTCATAATTTCTAAGGTATGAAGCGCATGAAAATATTTCTTGTTTTACTACCACACAAAATTTTCAAGTCTTTTTGTGAAGTTATGTTATTGCTGAGGATAACTAGGGTATGTTAATGATGTGCAAACTAATTCAAGTATGAGAAGAGTCTAAGAAGTCTTTGTAGATTTTGTATGAGTCATTTCGACTCATCTGGGATAAATATAAATAATATTTTATCAATTTTGTATACCGCCAATGAAGATGTAGGCTGACATTCTACAAGTTTCATAATTTCTTGTTTATGGATGATTGAATTTATATATTGTAAGTGTTTGGATGATATTATAGAATATAAATATGAGGAGAGATGTAATTAAGTGTGTGAAGATTTATGAGTGCATGAGCAGACCATGACAAGATCCGCTATAGAGCTAATGTGTAGAATTTATGACTATCAGTGGTTGAAGCCATAAAGTCAGTCATATGTTAGTTGTTATTTCATTCAATTAGGGAGTAGTAGCTTCCTTGGGTTCTAACCCCTAGAATTTTTTTTATAAACATGGAGTAGTAGCTTCCTTGGATTACAACCTTAAGAAAAAGTTGTAACTATTATTTACTTATGAGGATGGATTGGGTAGTATTTTGTAGTAGCATTTCTTACCATGGTTTTTCCCCTGGAGGATTTTCCATGTAAATCTGGTGTCATTTGTTTTCTTTTGTGGATTCTTATCTTCTTTATTGTTTTGATTAAGTATTTGAATGATTAACTTTCTTCAAAAGTTATTAATTGGGATTGAAATTTGAAGTATACTAATTCAAACCCCTTAGTATTTTGATGTATTCAACAATTGGTATTAGAGAAAGGTTCCTTAATATAGCCTAATAGTTGAGGTAGATACTATATTAGGAACACATGGGGAATGATGAAGTGTCCAAGAAGAAGAGATCTCTAAAATAAGAGGACATACATCATGATGAGTATGATGAATTTGAATTCAATAAAGAAATTTGTCTAATGGATTATGAAGGAGAACTCATATCTACTCTAAATGATCTAGATGAAGAAAGAGAAAAAAATGAACTTCATTACAGAATTGAAAAATTAGAAAAAAAAATTGGCAAGTTGAAATTTCAAGTTGAAGAAGGTAAAAGAACTGTAGATTTCTTGAATATCAAGCTCATTGACTGTTGAATGCTCCAAGATTGAAGAAGATATTGCTTCCCCAAGGAAAGAAATAGATAAAGAAAAATAATAAATTGATAAAGGCCTAAAGCTAAAAGGAGGTTCTTAAATTCTTGATGAGATAATCATCTCTCAAAATCCATCAAAAGAAAAATATGGCCTTGGTTTTGAGAAAGGTAAAAGTCTAATAACCATTCAATCTGTAGACCTATATGAGAATTTCAAGGCAGAAGGAAAGTCTGAAACATAGGTGAAAGCTTGCATTGAAGAACCTAAGAAGATACCCTTCGGAAATGAAAAATAAAATCAAGGTAGAAAAAAGAAAGAAGGTAGATTTGTTCCATAAAATAGACAAATGAGATTCAAAAGTCCTCCACCTGCTAGATAGCATGCTCCTACCAAGTTCACTCAAAATTTTCAAGGTTATTGTTATTCTTGCAATAAATTTGGGCATAAGGTTGTTAATTGTAAATCTAGAGAAAGAAGAAATGACTACATTGTTAAAAAACCATTTGTGCCTCAAAGATACAATGCTATTTATTTTCATGGATATTGCTATGCTTACAAAAAAATTGGTCATAAGGCTACAAAATGTAGAACTAAAGTTAGGAGAAATAAATTTGTTCTAGATTAGAACATTATGTGCTATAATTGCAATAAGGTTGAACATAAATAATTTTTTTCTTAGGAATGGTTTTGTGAAACCACCTATTCAGAATCAAAGAAGGAAGAAGCCCTAAATCAACAAAAGAAGGGAAATGAAAAGGTTTAGAAAGAGAAGAAAAGTTAGGAGAATGTGAAGAAGGATGATACCATGCTTGTGCATTATGTACAAGATCCTGTGACAAAATGAGATAGAGCATTGTCTCAGGGGTAGCTATCATTTTCAAATCCTTTAACTTCCTAAAAAGGATAAAATGTCGAATATTTCAGCATGAAAGATAAATTCGATAAATTCCTCTAGTGAGAGAATCTGTTGAGCAAGATTGAATCTTTTGATCAAGGTTTTAAAGTAAAAGGATGATTTGTGGAGGTTTGTTGAGAATCTTTGTATCCATATGATGACACAAAGAATTATGGTAAAAGGTTTACTTAACAAGTACAAATGCATTAATGGTAAAAATTAAGGGAAAATGAAAGGCTTTATATGTTTCATTTGAACAATTTTGTTTTCATTTGCTATCAAAATCATTTGAGATTGAAAGTGGAGAAAAGTGAAAGGGTTTTCAAATATATTTGTGAGTTTTTTCCAAACCCTATTGATTGTATTTGAATAATTCAAAGGGAACATTAATGGAAACCTTGTGGGTCATTGATGTTGTGGATAAGCCCAAGCCAAAATACAAGAAGTTACCATTCAAGGTAATGAAGTTTGATAAATATGGTGCATTTCTAAATGTTCCTACATATGTGGTATATTCAGAGAATGTAAGAACATACATCCATTCCTTCCTAACTGAGATTGATCACACATATTTTTTTGAAGTGGTCCAACATTAATTTCTAGATGAGAGTGATGTGTAAAAGCCTGAATATTCAAGTTAGGTTGTGAAAGGGTTAGATATCTGGAAATATTTTCTAGACTTCTACGATTGCAAAGAATGGGTAAGAGTTATTCTAAGACACATTCATGAATAATTCATTTGGTTTGATAAGCCCTACATGATTAAAAAAGAAGAAATTAGGGTATTTATTGGTATTTGTGCCTCCAAACTAGTCTCGATGTTGAAGTATAGAAAGAATGAAAGGGTTATGGAGATTACCCAAGAAAAATTTAATAAAATAACCCTAACTGTGCAAGATATCCATGATCCCAGAGTTCGCTATGCCTCTATGGGGACTACCTACAAAATTTATGTCACAAATAGAGAAGGTTCCTCCATCGCCATTATAATTCATACTGACTATCAGATGGTGAAGGAAGGTCCTAATTTTTATCTTTGTGAATTGTTGAGAGAGTAGTTGATGGAGAATTTGGAGAGTACAAAGGAAACCAAATAATCTTTCAAGTTTGGTTCATTAATCATTTTCCTTGCATTCTCTTTCCTCAATGAATTACCTGGATTTAAAGGTAAAATATGGGATAATATTTCTTCAGTAGTAGAAAAAATAAAGAAACATATAAAATGTTTCCAAGATAAGGAAGCATACAATACTTTCTATTGGGGATTCTTTAAGAATTTGTAAATAGAGATGCAAAGTAGATAGAGGATGTCCTCTGATTTGGTTTGGAAGTGCGAGAAAGAGGTAATATTCATGGTGGATAAGGATCATTGCTACATGGAAGTTGTAGAGCCCAAAACTTCATGGATTCTTGCATTGCCTTATGAGGTTGGACCTAAGTATATCCAAGGTTATGTGGATATTTGACTGAAAAAGCTAAAAGATCCTAAAGAAAAAATATTTGGTACATATAGATAAATAATGGATAAGAACATTTAGAAGGAAACAAAAGAAGTTACAAAGAAGATAAATGAATAAATTAAAACCGATGTTGAAATAAATGTACAAGAGCCTTATGATGAGAAAAATATTGATAATATGCCCTATTCGATGAATACAAGAAGAGAAAGGTGTCTCCAGTCGGTAAATGGAAAAGGAAAAGGATGTATCTGATAAGGAGAAAAGAATGTAGAAGGAAAAGGAATTATCTGGTAAAGAGAAAGGAATGGAGAAGGAAAAGGATAAAGAAATGGAGAAAGAAAAGGATAAGGAAGAGGTGAAGGAAAAATAGAAGGAGAAGGAGAATAGTTTTGAAGAAGAAAGATTAGAGAGGTCATATTCCTCTTTGGTGGACTCAATCAAGTAGTTCTGGGCTTAGGAAATGCATATTCAGCTAATGGTATCTCCTAAATTGGTACATGTTTCTACTTCTAATGGACAGGTCAATTTGTCTGGTATGTCTCCCCTGCATAGGATGAAACTTGGAGATATAATCCACTGCACTGCAAGACAATAATTTCTATAACAAGTGGAGAGTGAAAGAGTGTTGGAAGAGGAAATGGAAGTCTTGGAATAGAAACTGTCGAAAGAAAAAATGGATTCATCATTTCCCCCTACACAATAGATGAAGAAAGTAATGGATTCTTTTGAGACTTATTCATCACATCTAGAGAAGCAAGGAGAAAAAAATTCAATGAAAAGAGAATGAAAAATTCCTCTGGAAAGTGTGATATCACTTTGACCAAGTTGCAATCATGTATCAAAGAAATTTAGAAGTGCTTGGAGGAAGCAAAAGTTTTATATTTTTTTTGTCTCAAATGACCTAATACAACAAAGAGTATAAAGGATCAGATTATTCTATTGAAATATAGATCACTAATGTGGATGAAAAATATGATCCTATACAAGGCAATGATGGTGTCATAAGGGAACAAGTGGAAATTCTTCACTCCTAGATACAAAAACTACAAGATCAAGGGAGGATTTCAAAGGTCGGGTGAAGTAATTGAGAGTAGTGAGCCTTAGATTGGATTCACTCACTGGTCTGCTAGAAGAAGCTAATGGTTTGATTTAGAGATACAAGGCACCATTTTCTTTGGAAGAAGTAGAATGTACATATGTGAAACTAAAATGTCAAGTCCAAATGCAATCGTACAATATCTTGATCCATCTCAATTCAATCTACAAGATCATTTTTCCATCTAAGTGAGTTGTGTTTGATTTTTGATGTAATATATCTTCTTCTTTTTTGTTGTGTATATATGTGAAGTATATATAAGGATTTATTTGTTGATTATGTTACTAGAATTCATCCCAGAGGGAGTAAAATTTATATAGATTATGGTGGAGTTTATATTTTTTTATGTACAAATAAATTATTTTTGCCCTTTGCCCGTGATGTCAAGGGGGAGAGAAATGTGCATCTAAAGGGGAGTGTTTGCATACATCAATTTTTTTTTCCATTAATGAAAAAGGGGGAGATTTTTCCAGCATGATAAGATTGGTTTTCATTGATGTCAAAAGTATGCTTATGAATGCATATACTTCAAATATTTCCAATGTGCAAAGACACCTAATGGTGAAAGTCAACATTATATTGTATGGAAGATTAGTGAGCACTTGGTTTTCCATGTATGATGCAAAGCTCGATACACATGTATTAATTCATTTTTAGTATGTCTACATTTATATATTGCTAGTTTGGTATACTATACTTAGTAATAAGTTACAATTGTTATGTCCAAGGCTTTCTTAGTATATACCCTAAGGCTGAGACACATTGTTTTGGTTCACATGCTATCATAGAGTAAGATTTAGTCTTGCATCTATGAAGTTAAGCTCATGCAGATATGAAGGTGTTATATCTAAGGTTTCATATTGTTATACCTTCTATAGTGAAAGTTAGAAGAGACATATTACAAATACGTGCTATAATAGTGTAAAGTTATTATGAAGGATTATTGGAATTCTTTGCATTCCTCTAGATGTAAAGTTTTAGACAAGTAGATTTATGGACATACTTAGTGGTGTCTAGAGAGTTTTGTATTGAATTTTCAAGTGGTTTGGTGCTTTGCAAGTTTATTTTTCAAGTGACAATTTGATATAGTTGGTTTTGGATGCTTTATCTTCTTTGAAACATATATTTGATTGCTTGTGCCAACAAAAGAGTGTAAATTTTAGTTATTTGAGTTTTTTGTGGAAAATCTACATGTCTAATAATGTCTAAGGTATGAAGCACATGATCTTTCTTGTTTCTAATACTGCACAAAAGTTTCAAGTCTTTTTGTGAAGTTATGTTATTGTTGAGGTTGACTAGGGTATGTTAATGATGTGTGCCACTAGTTTGCATGTATTAGTAGAGTCTAAGAAGTGTTTGTAGATTTTGTATGATTCATTCCGACTCATCCAATAGAGAAATGTAAAAAATATTTTATCATTTTTGTATACTACCAATGAAGATGTAAGTCAACATGCTACGACTTTCATAATTTCTTGTTTATGACTAACTGAATTTATATTTTTTAAGTGTATGGGTGATATATCTATAATATAAAATATGAGGAGATATGCATGGAAGTGTGTGGATATGTATGAATGCATGATAAGAGTGTGAAAAGATCCACTACAAACATAATGTGTAAAGTTGATGACTATCAATGGTTGAAGCCATAAAGTTAGCCATATTTCATTTGTTCTTTATTTAAATTAGGGAGTATTAGCTTCCTTGGGTTCTAGCCCCTAAATTTTTTTTGTATAAATAGGGAGTAGTAGCTTCCTTGGGTTCTAGCCTTAAAATAAAAGGTGTAACTATGATTTACTTGTGAGGCTAGATTGGGACAATAGCTCCTAGTATAATTTATCATCATGGTTTTTCCCTTATGGGGTTTTCCATGTAAATATAGTGTCATTTGTGTTCTTGTGTAGATTCTTATCTTCTTTCTTGTTTTGATAAAGTAGTTGAATGATTAACTTGCTTTAGCAGTTATTAATTGGGATTAAAATTTTAAGTATATTGATTCACCCCATCTTAGTAATCCTATGTCTTCAACAATTATTGATATAGAAAGGTAAGATAGGAATGATTGTAACAAAGAGATAAAAAAAAATGTATGTAAGAATTATATATGAGGTTGTATATGTATAAGGATTATATGCAAGAAAGTAAAGAGATAAGAAAAATATGGGAAGATATATAATTGTACTCTTTTTCTATGATTAATATAATTATTATTGAAATTCTATATATATGATGTTCTAACATTCTATGAATATATAATTAATTAGGAAATCCTTTGTCTGAATCAACTAGTGTTTACCTTTATATGACCGATTCCAAGGTATAAATTACAATACTTAGAAAGTACTTGGGGATCAAAACTTTGGTTTGTGTTACCCCAATTTTCTTTCTAGCAGTCATGAATGAATGGCATGACTTGGATACCAAATTTTTCATCTTTACACCCTTTATTGACACCTTGTCCTTGTTGTGATTCCCCCTTGAATTCACTTTATCTAACATTTATATCCTTTACCTTAAGAATCTCAACATTAATTGTTGGTACTTCTACCTTCTTGGTTTTTGGAATATATTTATTATGTACTATAGGTTTTTTCATGGAACCTCTTTTCTTTCAATCAACTTAGTTAGTTGTATTAGGGTTCTTGACCTCAACATCTACCTTTTGGTTACCTTTATCTAAAAAAAGGATAGTAAATATAGGATTAGTGGTAGTTTTATCATCATTTCTAGCACCAACTTATCTATTCTTCAATTGATAACCAACATGTTGTTGAATGACAATATCATCAATAAGAGTTTTTGATATCATCCTCAAAATATTTAGCCCTCTTGTACCTCTAATACATACGTTTTTTAAGGTGTGTAAAATGATGAGCTAGTAAATCATACATACTTGAAGCATTTGCATCATCATATTGAACGAGTCCATCATAAAAAATATGCTAATTTTTTATATTTTTCATTCACACATGTATAAAATTGATCCACTTCATAATCATCATATTATTCAAAAACTCCAAAATTATATTACTTTATAATGGAAATTGTAATTGAACAATTCAAGGGGTTGTGAGTTAAGTAGTATACTTCAAACCATTCTATATCCTCTTTCATGTTCACTTGACACTTTCTTAGTGGATGAGGAATCTTGTTGTCTTTGAGTTCCTTGCCTAGGGACCACCTACCTATCATTTGACCTTAGATTTTTGAGCCAAATATTGTTGTATGGTACTTTATGAAAATGTTATCTTTCATTATGATTTGAAACATTGTTAGGGGTTAATCCTTTCTCACTTCTTATCACCCTATATAAAAATTCTGGTGCACCTTGAAGATTATCAATTGTTTCATTAGTTATAAAATTCTTGTTTTAAGTTCTTTTATAAAGTTGGAAAATATTATCATCAACCATTTCATATGCTTCCTTGATGTCCTTGTGTTTTTCGCAATGTTCACATCATCAAATAATATTCTTTTAGTGTTTGAAGGTGCTAATATCTAAGGCAATACCCCAAATTGGCATCAAATTCACCATAGTACAACACTAAACACATGGACTCCTTATGCCTAAAATTTGGTGGTACCTTCATCATATTCATGATAAACATATTGTTAAAGTCTAAAATAGTCTCATTAACACCTTTTATTATGGTTGTAAGTTCATGGGTTACAAAGTTAGGGTCTACTCCATCTCCATACCACAATATAAATATCATCATGAACTCATCCAAGGAATTTATACTATTATTCTAGGCATGATTTTATGCCTCTCTTGCACTCTCCTCCAAGTATTTGAAAATTTGATTTTATCATAAAATCTTTATCATTGATTTAATGTTGATAAAATTCTCTAGGTGTTCTCTTGAGATGGAATTGTTATCTTTGTCCATATATTCAAGATTATTCTTTCTAATCTCATTTGGCACTTGATTAGGGTATTTAGATACTATGTCGAAGCCTAATTATCTTTATAGTGGAAGCCTTTAACTTTGTCACCTAAAAAGAGGTCTCACATTTTGAGGATTATTGACTTGTTGATTATTTTGATGATGAAGCATTTGTTGATTAGGAACATGGTCTCAATTTATTTATTTTTGATAATAAATCTAAGCTAATTGGGATTTTGATTGATCTTGTTGAGAAAATTTAGCCACAATGAACTCAATTTGTACTTGTAATCATTGATTTCTATCATGAAGATGGTTAAGAAGACCAATTCCTTTAGCTATAATTCTTTCAATATTGTTATGATTTGGCTAGTTAAGTTCAAGTGTATTGTGGAATGTAGTTTCATGTTCTTGAGAAAGAGTGGGGTATGTAAGATGTGTGTTGACATGTGGAGTTCCTATATTGGCACTGTAGTGTCAAAAATTGTACTTCCTTCTTAGAGATAGTACAATTTCACACTCTGCTTGGACCTATTTTTGTACTCTTTCATTCATGTCTTTTAAGTAATCATTAATAGGCCCTAAGACCCTTTATTATGTCCCAAGGTTTATTTGAACTAAAATCTTGACAAATTCAATAAATGCATTAAATATTATAACCTCTTGACATTCTCTCACCCCGAAAACTTAGGGTGGGACTAATACGCCACCTTGGTCATATTAGTCCCCCTAGGTGGGAAATATATGCCACCCTTGGTGTATTAATCCCCCTAGGTGGGACCTATATGCCACCCTTGGTGTATTAATCATGTTTGGGTCCTTTTTAGGGTTTTGAGTGGGAAATCAAGGTTTTAATTGAAATTTTGCAAATGTCGGCATTTGGGATCTAATAAATGGTAAATTAGATAGGATTTCTATAAAACTAAGGTTTCAAATCATTAGTTCACCTAGAATATTTGAGAAATATAGTTTCACCTAGAAACTTTTATCTAACACCTCGAGCTTTCAAGTATCCAAGTATCGTAGCAAGCTTATGAGATCAAGAGCATTCAAGAGAAAGTTATCAAGCATTTGAAGCAATATTCAAGATTCAAGCAGCATGCATTATGCATCATGTGTGTTTGTGAGCTATCATTTGTGATGTAGGTTTCATGATTTAAGCAAGCATTTAATCAAGAGTCAAGATTCACATTCATGATATCCATTTCACACAAGTTTGCAATCGTCATTTCAAGGGTTTGGTAAGTTGCAACATTGTATTTGTTCATTCATCATTCCTTCATGCTATTTCATTTAATTTCAAGGTTTAATTAACAAAATGGGGTTTGACCAAGGAAAACCTCCATCGTCTAACAAAACAAAAAATTTCTCTCTTGTGATGTGTGTTTTGAAAATTTAGGTGAACTCGACTCATTCGCCCAACCTAGTGATCTAGTCCCTGATATAGACTTTTGACAACATTCAACAGTGCCAGATTTGGGTTTGAAGGACTAGAAAAGATACTCAAAAAATCCTATAGGTCGACTAAATCGCCCAACCTAGCGTATTAGTCCCAGGACAATTTTTTTATCACCGTTTAGTAGATCATGCTAGTTGATAGAATAATTCCATATTCTTCCCTAAAAACCCTAGACAAAGACTCATACACCATACCTGGTGTATTAGCCTTGGTGCAAAACCCTAACATCAGTTTTCAAAGTTTACAGATCTTATCTTGGCATCTCCATTCATCCAGGTAATTTTTTGTTCCATTTAGTTTATCAATTGAATTTCATACTTTCAATATTCTAGGTTTCATAGTGAGTTTACATAAGTTTTTGCATTTCTCCCTTTTGAAGCTTCATTTAATGATGAACCCCAATCCAATTATCCAAGGAATTCACTAGCCATTCTTTAATCGAGTCACTTGGTTGAGGGATCTAGTTTCCTAATGAATTAAATTGTGAAACAGGTCAATTTCCATCTCCCAAAAGGTGCAACCCATATTTCGCTTTGGTTCATTTTGGTGAACCAGACCTTTGGACCCTTGAATTTATGATTTGGAGAAAATTTTAGTCCTAGATCTAGGTTGCATTAACTTTACATTAGATTTTCATTAGTTGAATTGCATTTAGGACTTCTAAATATTGCATTAGTGAAAAGTGCATATAGGTTGCATTTTTTAATTTTTTATCATTAAATTTCATTGGAAATTTGTAATTGTAAATATTCAATTGAGCATGCAACCTAGACACATTAAAATCAACTCATAATTTGGTGATTCAAGATTAAAAACCCTAATTTGGACTCATTCACCCACCTAGGTGTACAGGTCTTTTTGAAGATTTATGGGTATTTTGTGCTCTCTATTTTTCACTATTTGAACCTATAAAAAACCATAATTTGGACTCATACGCCGACTTGGTAATATTAGTCCCTGATTAGGTCTGAACCTATATTTTACAACATTAAAATATTATCATTTATGCTTTTGGTTGTTGTCTTTAGATTACTATTTTAGCTTGAAAAAATATTTTTATTGGCAATATTTTCAAAATTAGTTTCATTTCAAGTGCATATGTAAACATAAGAATTGGGATTAAAGCATATCATTTATCTTGTGTTGATTGCATTTGTCTCAGATTTGTTGTCCTTCCTTAATTGACCATTGTATGAGCTTTACAACTTAGTGTCCTATTGCTCATACTATAGTGAGACATAGTTCGAGACTCATGTCATCCCACAATAACACACTCGTTGTGGATCTTGGGTTATCTAGCTCTTTCACTCATAGTGTTGACACTAGTTCACTAGGTATGGACCATATTGTTGAAAAATATTTACCTTCAATTAGTATGGAAAGTGTTGAAACAATGGTTGCTAGTGTACCTCAAGAAAACCTAATCCAAATCCACGAATAATTGACACATCTACAAAACCTAGTTAGTACTAAAAAAATTTCCAACACTGGTATTCCTATCATAGATAACATATACTAAATGATTGAAAGTGAAAAAGGAATTTTGATAGTGCATAACTTAGCTCATATTTTTGGCAAACATCTTACCTCAATGATTGGTTGTGCTCAAACTTCAAACAATGCTCAAAGTGAAGGAGGAACCCAAATTCCTCCTCCTAGAACCATTTCCTCTGCTCCTACCTACACCAACCCTCAAGTTACCACAACGATGCAACCTATTAGTAACATATTTCCTACCTTGGGTATTTCCACTAGCAATCATTGTATCTTTATGGCATCTCATGTCATATCTCCTACCACTTTACCTCCCATAAGTGTTCCATTCACTTGCCCCTCAAACAAATATACACCTCCACCATATTCACCTCCATACCAAAACACAACCAATGATGACATTCTTAACCAACGTTTGCAAAAAATTTCATCCCTTCAACGATGAATTTCCACCAAAACCAAAATAAAAATGGCCAAACTTCATACTATGTTAGAAGCAATCCCTTAACCTTAGAGATATTAAGAATTCCAATACCACAAGGTATAGAGATTCCTAGATTTGAGAAATATGGAGGAAAAGGAGATCCTTCTAACCATATTTTTGCTTACACCACCTTATGCATTGATTTCATCCTTGAAGATAAGCTCTTCACTAAGATCTTCCATAGGTCCTTGAAAGATGCTTCTTTAGAATGGTTTTCCACATTACCAAATAACTCAATTCATTCATTCAATGAAAATTTTTAGGCCTTTATCAACCATTTCCAAGTGCACATTACTCCTAAGATGACCTTAGCTGATTTGATGAGATGTAAGAAAAAGGATGATGAAAAGGTTATTGACTTCATTTCACACTACCAATTGCTTTATTCCCAAATGGACATAAAGATTCTCGATCCTCACCTTCAACAAATGTTCATTTATAACTTACAAACTAAGATTCAAGATAAGCTTGGCATGATGAAATTTCCCTCCTTCGTACACTTGTGTACTGCCCTTCATGATTATCAAAACTCATTAGTAGTTGTGAAACAAAACCCACCTCTAGCCATCCTAAAAAGTCTGAATCCATAACTCAAAAAAATTACCAACCTTTCAGGAAACAAAATAAAGGCTTTCTTCAACTAAATCCTCCTCAACCAACCCAACATGTTGATACCCATGTGGCTTCTATAAAGAAGACAAATCCTTTTATATTTGAGGATCTGAATAGACAATTTACTCCCTTGTCTGATACCCTCCATAACACCATTTTACAACTTCTAGAAAAGAACATGTTTTTCTTACCTCCCATTGAAGCCCCTGATCCTACTAAGCCATTACCTCCAAACTTTAGATCAAATTTCTATTGTCATTTTCACCATCAAAATGGACATGATACATAACATTGTAAGTGTCTTAAACACATGATGCAATACCTCATTGATTCCAATCATAATCAAATTGGTGGTGTCAATGATCGAGGTAATAAGTCTGTTGCCCTCCCAACCAAAACCAACAAATCTTTACCAACCCCATGCCAAATCATAATATTTCATTTTTCAAAGCTAGTGAAACTAAGAATGATGTGATGAATGTTGACAACATGGGTACTTATGAACCAATTCCTATCGATAATATGGTTGGATTGATCAAAATTCAACCTCGTAAGAGCCAAACTAAAATACCTTTTGATATTACATTATCATCAAAAGATATAATCAGAAAGGCACCTGATGGTACTCTTTACATAGTTAGTCAAATCAATGGCAAGCCTACTAATGGGATATTAATTGATCTCATCTGAGTAGAGAATGTGATCACTAAATAATTTTTACTTGTGCATGAACTCTATCAATATACATATGATAAACCAAAAGCATGGATAAAAACAAATAATGGTTTTTCTTGCCTTTTGATAGTTTCAATCACCCTTTCTTTTTTAATTTTCACTAAAAAAATTAGATATCTCTTTATCCATCATCCCAACATCGAATCAATTTCATGTGAATCTTGGTTATCCATGGATGCTCTCCATGGAATTCGTCTTGTCGGTTGTGCATAAATTTTTAAGGTTTCCCTTTGATAATAAGTTCTTTACTATGCACCATAGTGGCTTTAATCTTGTCTCTTCCCATGGGGATTTCTTATTAGATTTCTTTTGGCCCAACCCTATTGAACCTATTAAACCTCATGAAGATTTCTTTTTCAAATCCTATTAAATTTTTAAGGAAAAATACATAGAAAAATTATCCCTTCGAAACATGCCTCAACCCATGATTGAGCCTCATATCCTTGATGAAACCATGATTGAACCAAAAGCACTTCCAAGTAACCAATACCAACCCAAGACAAATAATTTTCCTATCTCCTACAAATGACCAAGAGAAAATGAAAACAATCATGTCATGCCTCCTAAGATAAAACAAGCTTACAAAGCTAAAGAGAAAGTGGTTGAGCAACCTCCCATGGTTCCTTCCATTCCTCCTCTAAGGGAAGAAAATAAACCTATGGTTAGTAAACCTGCTCCTACACAAACACAACTTGAAAATCACACCAAAAGAAACATAGATGCTAGAGAGCATATGAATCAATGTCGTGCTATTGCTTGAAGGTTAAACTAAGAGAACAACAAACAAAATCAACATCCAAGCTCAAGTGAAGAAATACACGATGAGTCTCCCTCTTTTCCACAATAGAGACTAGCACTTTCTTTGGACATTATCATTTGACCCCCCATTGTGATTAACTTGGACGATGATGAAGAGATTACTAAAATTAATGAGGAAGTGCATAATGAATTTAATTTATTGTTTTCTTCTTACATTATCTTAGACGATAACAATCGTGATAATCCTTCTAAAAAGAGTGACTCGCCATGTGTTGAACTTGGTGATGCTCCTAGTATCACACTTTTTGTTGTCACTTTGGCTAGTTTTACCCCTTTTGCATACAATGAACAAGATTGGGATGTAAATGACCTATTATAGGTTGACTCACATGTGCCTTACTAGTCTTATCTTTGGTTTTTTTTTGTTTTTTTTCATGTTATGTGTGTGATTGCATGTGTGTAATGTGATCTACCATATAATTTTTTTTGATGTATCTCTCTCTTTGTGGCATTCCTCTATTTGTATCTACATTCTTCTATAAGTCATAAACTCTTATCTTCTTTTGTCTTGTGTTTTCTTTGTGGGGTTGATGCAAGGCGTCAATACATTCAGGTCTCTTCCATGTTGACCCAAAATATTTTTCTTTTATTTTTCTCTCTTTGTATCATTCTTTTCATTCCATGAGTTATTTGGGGAATGATGATGTTTCCAAGATCTCTTAAAAAAATGTATCAAATACATGCTGACCTCGAATCAGTGAATCCCTTGTGTGTTATTTTGGGATTTTATTGTAGGGGAAACCCCTTTTTATGACATAGCTTTATTTGGAACATATGACTTAGCATAGGTCTTTCCAAATAAGCTCTCATGTCCTCTTTATTATTAGCATCTATCATTTGCTACTTTAAAATGATTTCTCATAGCATGTTATTTAACAATTTCTTTAAAGTGGGGGCATACATTGGCATTATTCTTTTGAATTTCAATTACAACTCATGTTTCATTGTGTGGTCTTATTACTTCATGCGATGTGTCTTTCTCTTTTTGGTGAAATTAGGTGTGATGTCCTTCAAGAGCATGATCTCTCTTAGCATATTATATTCCTCTTAGTGGAAATTCCAAGCGGTGTGCATTTCCTAAGTTGTGAATCTTTAATTGTTTGATCAGTCCTCTCTTGGATACATTAGTCATGATGTTACCTAAGTTAATAACTTACATGAACTAATAAAAACCCCTTTGAGCATACCTTACACTATTTCACATTTATAGAAAAAATTTATATGGCCACCTTGCATAACACACTTTCCTTGCTTGTGGAACCATCTTGTTTGTTCATGGGTGTTAGCATATGAAGTTTTCCTTGCCTCATGAATCTTGTTGTTCATGTTGTGTGGTGCCTTATCAAAGTTATCAATATGTATAACTTTGGTACGGTCAGTATGTATGGGAGCTGACCATAGGCATGAATTTCCCATGGCCACTTGCTTGTTTGTGTGGGCACATACCAACCATGTGTGTGTGTCTCACCTAGTGGATGTCAAATTCATCTAGCCCATGTGAATGTATGTTTTTCTTGCATAGTAGACATCGTGTGTAACAACCCAGGTGTTCTACTCAGTAAAATTCCAAATATTTCACGTTTAGTGAATATTCTATGATGCCATGACATAGCAATAAATTTTATCTTTCCATAATGTAAATTACATGAACAATTGAGGTAACACTATTTCCAAACTTCCATTGAATTCCATTGTAATTTTACAAATATTTCCATAACATAGATATCATATTGAATGAACTCAAGTTTATCATTCACGATTACATCCTTTCATATAAATGGGTACATGATACATATGTATCTCTTTCGAGCTTCATCTAGAAATAGATATAAAAACTGATCCCGATGTCGCCACAATGGTGCATACCTCTTGGATGTCCTTTCTTTCTAGTGCACACACTCTAGTTGTCCCCAATGTTGGTGCTAACATTTGCAAACCTCATCTACCAACTGATGAGGAGAAGCATCACTCAAGATCTTTTCTGCCAACCATGGAATCAAATGTGGTCCCCCACTCATCTATCATTTTATAGATGGCCCTACCATTCGAAAAAGATATTGGTTAGTAAACCCCATAACAATAGGCTATATGAGCTTAGTATTGTGTCCTACATGACTAGAACTTGTAAACCCATGATCTGGGACTAGCATGCATTTAAATGGATCACGGTGAATTGATAGTGTAAACAGTGGCTACTTACACTACTTTTTCCAAAGTATTCTCACCCAATACTTTGAGTGATAGTCTCCCTATTCACATACACTTCTATAGCTCAGTTTGGATTATGACCATTCATATACTATGCTTAGGTATTTCCTTCCATAGGTAATTCCTAACCTCGGAAATAACCTATTCCCCTTTCCCAAAACACTATGATATCTTTTCCAAGTAATCCTAAGCTACCCCTTCAATAGATATTTACATCTAAGGTTTAACATATGAGCTTTCCTAACAAATTAATAAAATAGATGAACAACGGGATAGTTGCAACTGCAAGGAGCAGGTGACTGAGCGAGAGTTTTGGTTTGAAATCAGAGGTGGGAGACTATGATGGCTCCTCTGAAGATGATGTGAATGCGGATGGTGCAGAGCATGCGGGTTCTTCCTTGGGCTCACTGGTTTTTGTGGTTGAAGATGGGGAGTGCGGGAGTTCCTGGGGAGGTGTGTTTCTCTTTTCTAGAGCGAGCATGGATGTGGTGGCTTTAGCTAATGACGACTTTGGTGCCTTTTCTCCCTTTCTGAGACTAGAATTTTCTGCTTTGGGTGGTCTTTCACCTTTTCTCAACTTGGGGTACTTCCCTTTGTCTGAGGAGGCCTTTGCTTTTGAAGGATTGTCCCATGTGCTGCGAGTCCTAGCCTTTATTTTTGGTTAAGACTTGGTGGCTTGTGGGGGCCTATGGTGGTTTGTGCTCTGTGCAGGGATTCTCCCCTCATGGGAGATGTTGTAATTGGGGATGGGTGCTTTCTTCCTATCTTGGTGGTCCCTCTTGCTTGCTACTGGTAGCAAGACTTCATTGGAACCTTTGTGGCCATTTTAGATTTGAATGTTTTATCCGGTGAGAGTTTTGGTTGTAAGGGATTTTTTGCTTCTAATATGTTGGCTCATTGGTGTGTTGTACCCCACCGTTGGGTGGCTCTAGCTTTGGGAGACTCTATTTTCTGTGAGGCATGGGTGTTGATTCTTTTAAAGGAGGTTGTGGCATGTGTGCCTGAAGAGTATCATTCCCTGTGTGACTACCTTTTGGTTGGTGATGTTTACATTGCTGGCTAAAGCATTTGTGATGCAGGGGTTTGAAGGGTGTTAGTTGCTGGTGATGGTTGGGAACCTCTCTTTTGTGGCATGGTGCCCCTGGTCTTTGATGATGATCCTAATAAAGGGGTTTGGTATTGTGTTTTGGGTTTCTTGTTCTTCACATTTTTTTGTTTCTTATGTTGTGAAGTTGTTGTTTTGTTACTTCTGGGTTATCTCCTCCTTTTGATGGTGATCTCTTTTTTTAAGGGATTTTATTTTATTTTGATGGTGGTTTCCTTGTGTTGGTTGAAGGTTTCTATGTTTATGAAATGTGATCAATTGGGTTTCAGCCATGGCTTTTATTCTACCTTCATGCTCCAATTTTCTTTCATGTCAAAGGTGGTAATGAGTGCCCTCTCTTTTGATGTTTTCCTTCTTTTTGTACAGTGGTCTTCTATGGACATGAAGATTTCTCCCATTGAGGTGGAGCCCTCTTCTATTGAGGGGAAGGTGGTTGTTGTAGATTGGGTGGATAATTCTTTACTTACCTACTTGCTCCTATCGAGGGGGAACTTGTGTGGGCAGATAAGTGAAGTCATTGGAGGTTTGGGCTTTCATTTCTATCTCTCCTATAGACGGGAGCTCCCTCATATTGAGGTGGGGTTGGAGTTGACACATATGGTTGGGTGTTGTTGCATGAAGGTTGTTGTGTTTCTTTCCTCCTTAGTCTCCCCTTTTGGGGTGGGGTTTCTGAAGATTCTGATTTTTTTGTTTAGTCGTTTGATGGTGCTCTATTCCATCAAGAATATTGTCTTTATTGGCTCGGGGGTGTTTTCTCTGAGCAATTGGTTTTCTTATGTTTGGCTAATGCAGGCAGGTTCATTGTTTATCTAGTTGGGGTTCTAGTCCTAGTTAAAACTAGGTTGTATTAGGGTTTCAAGCCCTTGCTTTTTCTTTCAAGTGCAATTTGTGTTGTATTTTTTATGTTTTAAAGGTTGTTATGGGGTTGTTGCTGGTATTTGGATCATTTCATTTGTAGCTTGCTTAATCTTGTACTGGGTTCTGAAATCCCATCAAAACCTACTTTTTACCCCTAATCAAAACATATGAGCTTTCCTAGTCCACAAACTAACTTTACATAGACAAGTTATTCACTACTAAAGATAATCTAGTCACAAGTATAACTTTTATGAATAAGATTCTTCTAATCATAGATTAAATATTCATAAATAACAGACTCCAATCAGTAATATATTACATTAATAAGTGGTTCTCATCAAGATAATAACCACATCAATTATTGATCTCAATCAAACAATAATCATAGCAATAGATGCTTCCATTCGAGAGTGTATCTCCTTAGTAAAAATATTTATTCAAAGTAGAATCTTGTCAACAATGTGACTTCATCTCAAGAGTGTAAAGAAACTAATAAAGTAGCAACTCTAACTCTATAGGTAATCACACCTATTTTTCCTTTCATATTAGTATCTCATAAGCACAATTGAATTACTTATTCACATAGTTGAGTTCTAACCTTGATCTATACTAATCCTAGGATAAAACATCATTTGATGACTAGTCTATTCATATTGGTTAATATAAATATATATGTTCGAAGAAAGACCAATTAATCTACCTAACCATGTAGATTAATCCAAACCTATAGGTTTCAATGGTAGTTAAGTACTTCTCTCAAACCAGTAGGTAATGCTTAACCTAGGGTTTCCTCAAATAAAATTTCTTGACTCATTAGGTTATTCCAAGCCTAGGATTTCATTCGTGAGTGACGTATGGCCAATTGATCATACAAGCTCATATTAGTAATGACTCTTCCTATCATTTCTCCTAAAAATTTAATGTAAATCTAAACCTTACCCTTCCTAAGATTTCCTAACATCATAATCCAATGCGTTTCACATTATAAATAACCCTGGAGCTATTCTTGTTTATTCATATCTAGTATATTTATACCTATGACAAAATAAGCCCTCCTATTATGGATTAAATACAAGCACTTCACAAAAAAGCATAAAATAGCTTATTTTCCTATCCAAAGAAAATACTATATTTTCCCAATGAAAGTATTCTCATGCAACCCAAAAAAAGCATACAAAACACAATCTTTCATAAACAAAGATGACTAAGAGAAAATAGATCCTCATGCCTATGTTATGCTTATTCCAATGGATTGATTTGTTGTACAATATCCAACAACATCTTCTTAGCTTAGCTTATCCTCACTAAGCAAGAATCCTTCTCACAAGTTGATAAAATTCTCTTAAAAATAAACCCCTCAAATATTCAAGGCTCTCTCAAAAAAACTCTTGACTCTCATAGAATAATGCATCAGAGTAAAATAGTAGAATAAGTTTGTAGAAGAGAAGTGCACCCCAAATGAGAGCTCTACCTCTCTATTTATATAAAAAAAAGGAGATTTCACAACCTACAAAAAAGGCATGTATTTTGATAGAAATCTCCATGCTAGTCGACTCACCGCACTTGGCAAAAAGGTGGCAAAAAATAAAGAGTTTACTCAACACACTAAGCTATAGGTCAACCTCTAAGTTTTGACAGCAACATATGACCATTTTAAAATAGCACATGATAAATAGGTGACATTTGAATTTCTTTTAAAATACACTTCTACAACAATCAGAACTTAATAATGTGGTGCCAAATAAATCAACCATGTCCCTACAGTTGGTGTGGCCTTTACTTATTTGAATCAGTCAATATCTAAAATGTAACACTTAGCATATGGTCGACTAAGTCTATGATGAGTCACCTTGTCTCATAATTCAGCTTGACCAATTCATCAACTTTCTGAAACATATCCTATCATTATGAATTTACATTTAATTTGGTGTTGGTATTCAATCCATGATAAGGCATCCCAAGTAAATGTAGTTTAATAAGTCAAATGTATTCTATCTCAACCATCGACTAAGTGAAACTCTTTATATCAACTTATTTGTTGCACTATATATTGTATATAGTTCACTCATTAATCTTTCCCAATATGCATTATATTCGGTTTTTATAATGCTTTGTATTTGTTGCATATAAATTGGCCTATGCCAATGTAATGAATCGGCCTCAAAACATTGCTTAAATAAATTGATCTCTAAGAACATAATCAATTTTTTAAATATATATTTATATATTTACATATACATATATATGTATATCAACACACATAGACACACACACACACACGCGCACGCACACACACACACACACATATATATATGTATATGTATATATATGTTAATATAGATTTAGATATATATCTTATGCCAATAAAGTATGTATATATTTGACATACAAATGAATACAACCAAGTTAACATTCTCATAGTAATAACAATTATATCGATTGTGTACATACACACACACACACACACACACACATATATATATATGTGTGTGTGTGTGTATTCATCTATGTACATGTATAGGTATATGTACATATATCGATACATTCGTACATAATATCTATTTTCCAATCATATGTGTGTATCGATACATGTATACATATGGATATATGTATATATCATATATATATATACACATTAGATTTCACTCCATGCACAAACATAATTACTATCATATGATAAGTTCCTGCGTGCAATATATCTATACATATACATCTTGTTTGGTCCATTTAATATTTCCATGCACATAATCAACTTTTTTACAAGTGTGCATAGGTATGTCTACCTATGTACCCTCATGTAAATATTTCATCATGCGTATGATCTATCATCGGCATGCATATGTGTACATATACCTATATTTCACATGTGTATAACCCATATACCCGACCAAGACTGTCTCTTGAGTGATACTTCCACTCCACTCAGAGGATTGAACCTATCCCTACAACCAACTTAGCACATTCACAATGGTAGTTTGATGTTCATAATAAATCCATATGTATCATAAACTTAAGCATATTCATATAGAAGTTGATGTAAACATGTTTACTCTTTCAAAGACATATTAAGCATTTATCAATACTTTCACATAATACCTATTTCAGTATTCCATATTTTAGCAATCATATCAAACTCATGATTGCATTTACCAAACTATTTACCTATGAAGGTAAAAGAAAATCAGTAACAACAAGACGAGGTGTAACATACTTCCCCCCTTGTGAGTCATCGTCCTGGATGATTTAAAGAACTTTAACATATTGATAAAGTCAAATAAAGGTTTATACTTACCTTTTCTAGTTCAAGTAAAATAATCTTACCTCATAACATCACTTCTTGCAATATTGTCCTTCTTTGTCCTTGCATCGGGTGTCCTTGTTATCGCTTAGAGAGAACTTGTGCATCTTACACATACCTTCTCTCTCAAAGAGATTTATACTATATAATCATACTACCTCGTATGCACATCGTAAGTACAATAGTAACAATATACCACATAACACCTATTCTATAGTGACCGGAAGGTATGTTCTCATTGGCTAATGAATTTATCCTTAGTTTAATCCAAATAGATAATTAATTTTGATGCATTAGACACTACACCATGGGTCCCTTCCTTTTCTTTAGTATTTACACCTTGGATAACTCAGAAGCCAAGATCGTCCATCACCTACTTATCTATTTTCCTTAATCATTAAAGTAATGCTCTTGACCATTTTTCCATCTTGAGCATAACTTTTCTCTTGGACACCTGTCAATTCTGATACTGCTTCATACTTCAAGCTTTGTATCAACAAATTTTCATTGATCTCTTTGATCTATTACTCCTCGTTGACAATCTATCTAGTCTAAGGTTAACCCTATTTCTTATCCTATTTCAACTTAATATATTTTCCACCCTTCCTTTCCATATAATGGATCAAACCTCAATGCTATAAATTTACAAGTATTCAACAAATCACTCAAGTTTTGGTTTACCACTTTTACTTGTTCGGCTATAAAAATATATTGTGCATTCATTCAATTGAATGTATCATAGTATGATCACGGTTCACACAAACCTATCATTATTTTCTCATTCACAACTAAGACAACCTTCTCAGGAATACTAAGCAACTACTTTACACAATATATTACAAATTAGGACTGAAATCCCATTAATCAAGTTCCCAACTAGTGTTGGTTACCTTGGTGAGTCTATTGACCGCAACATTATATCAGTTTCACCAACATAGACAGATTAATATGTCTTGTGTTCTACCACTCCCCCTCTAGAATCTCAAGAGAGTACACATGTCCTGCCGATGACAACATCCTATCTTCATTTCCTGGCACACTAGACATAATCTTGCCACATTTTTTGTAACATCTTACTCCTTTTTTGAGGTTATAGTGGTTCCTCATCTAAAAAATAACTTTTTCACTCCAATGTCCTAACTATGACATCAATTCCCTCATTTCATTCCTTAATCTCCAAAATTTTGGGTACCTAGGTTCTTTTACATTCCTTATTAGTCTATTCTTTGACTAAATGGAAACCTATTTTATGGAATTATGCCGCATAAGCATAATGATTAGAAATTTTGCAGAGATAAATCCCCTTCATCTTAGGACATCCATACCTTGGATTCCTTCCGTCCTTAAATCATTTCCAAAATTGTTTCAATTTTTAGTTCAATCTATCTTTCTCGATGAGCATTGGTACTAATTTCGAGTAAAATCCTCATTCACTCATGTTGATTCCTAAAATATAATAAATTTAATGGCATATCCAGTTACCAAGCATGAAAATTTCCTTAATAACTCCAAATCATGAGTAATCTAGATCTTCTCCCTCATGATTGAGTAATCTACCTATCCTTTTCTAAGGCATCACTAATAATGTCCTTTAATCTTCCAATCAAACATATATAAACTATTGAGTGATAATATTCTTTTCTCATTGATCATAATCCTTGAATTTACATTATATTACAATGATTCCAATACTTTATTCTCATGGTCATAAAATATATGACTTAGTTGACATCATGTCTTACAAAGAATTCAAAATTTCTTCCAAATCAAAAATATATATATTATTTTTGTTGGGTGGGGTACTTTATCTAAGTCAATCCACTCTCTTCCTTCCCCCCTTAGTGTTTCCACAACATTTGATCAACTCAAAGTTGAACTCCTAGCAGCATTTTATTTCTTGAAATGATTTAACATTCCTTGTTGTTGGATTTCTTATTGCCTTTTTCTTGCCTCCATGGCATGCCTTGAATATACTTTTTCCAAATTTAGATTCATCACTGATCTCTAATCTCATAGATTCAATAATTGGATTGCCAATAAAGAGATCTATTGAATAATTAGCAACTTTACAAGCTAAGAGGCTCTCTAATATTACATTATTTTGTCCATGTATATGAATATCCTTTTTGTGGAGGAATATCCATACCCACAAAGCCTCTTTTGTTGATATATCCTCAAATTTAGAGCATTGTTTCCTTACTAATTCTGTTGATTTGACACATAGTGTCTCTCTATTTCCCATTTCCTTTTGGAACATCTAAACATAAATTTTTTTTGTTGGCAAGTTGGTGTGCTTAATCTACACTTCTACCAACTTAGTACTAACCATACCTTTGTTAGGCTAATCCAAAACACCTTTTCAAGTTTCTTTCTTACAATCACCTTTCCAAGTGACTTTATCCCAATTTTTTGGGAACTTCATAACCTTAAGCACCTATGTGACTTGGTTTATTTTTCACATCTTTAATCAAAACTCCTAAATTGATCTCATCAATTCTAGTTGGTGGAACCATGTCCACTTAATTGATTAATTATTTTTTGATCATTCAGGTCTCTTCCCTTAATCCAAGGTACTACCTCTTCTTGCAAGATCTTGGTTTTTTTCAAAATCAGATTTTTATCAAGGGTTATCCAACATTTTGAGATTCACAAAACGTTGATTTTTTACTTCGATTGAAGTTTCCAAATTATGCTAATAATTAATTCTCGTTGATTTGTAGTATACTTACTAAATCCAAAAATCCCTAACTCTTTGCAAGTATAGGTCACTTCCAAGAAGGTATTATTTCAATTCTTCCCATCCCCTTAGAGTCATTTAACAATTTTGTAGGGTGAAGGTACATATTGGTTATCCTTCATAACCTTCCTACCTAACCCGATCGTATAATCTTCTACAATTCAAGGGGGATATCATAATGACTTGTTGGTTTTGGAGTTTTCAACTCCGGGGGATGAATCTTATCTTGTCCCAAAGTTTAAGAAGTTTCCAAGAATCTCATCTTCCTTTTCATTTTCCTTGTTCTTTCCTCTTGTTTTCTTGGCATAAGATCTTTTCAACCATTATCTTTTGATAAGGTTTACACATTGTTTGCGTAATGAGCTCATAGGCTCCAGAGATGAACATGGTAGCTCTAATACCACATGTAACAACCCCGATGTTCTACTCAATAAAATTCCAAATATTTCATGTTTAGTGAATATTCTATGATACCATGATAGCAACAATTTTTTTTTCCATAATGTAAATTATGCACAATTTAGATAACACTATTTACAAACTTCCATTGCATTCCATTGTAATTTCAAAAATATTTCCACAACATAGATAGCATATCAAATAAACTCAATTTTATCATTCATGATTACATCCTTCCATATAAATGGGTACATGATACATAGCTCTTCTGAGCTTCATTTGGAAATAGATATACAAAATTATCTTGATGTCGCTGCAATGGTGCATTCCTCTTGGATGTCCTTTATTTTTAGTGTACACACTCTAGTTGTCCCCAATTTTGGCGCTAACATCTGCAAACCTCGACTGCCGACTGATGAGGAGAAGCATCACTCGAGTGATTTTTCACAAACCACAAACTAAAATTTGGTCCCTTGCACATCTACATTTGATAGATGGCCCTACCCTTCGACGAAGAGATTGGTTGGTAAACCCCATTACAATAGCCTATCTCAGCTTAGTGTTGTGTCCTACATGACTAGAACTTGTAAACCCACAATTAGGGACTACAATGCATTTAAATGGATCACAATGAACTGACAATGTAAAAAGTGGCTACTTACACTACTTTCACCAAAGTATTCTCACCTAGTACTTCGAGTGATAGTCTCCCTATTCACATACACTTCTATACGTTAGTTTTAATTACAAACGTTTGTATACTATGCTTAGGTATTTTCCTTCCGTAGGTAATCCTTAACCTTAGAAATAACATATTCCCCTTTCCAAAAACACTATAATATATCTTTTCCAAGTAAGCCTAATCTACCCCCTTCAATGGATATTCCTATCGAAGTTTTAATATATGAGATTTCCTAGTCCACAAACTAACTTTACATGGACAAGCTATTCACTACAAAAGACAATCTAGTCCCAAGTATAACTTTTATAAATAAGCTTCTAATCAAAGATTAAATATTCATAAATAACAAACTCAAATAAGTAATATATCATATTAATAAGTGGTTCTTATAAAGAGAATAACCACATCAATGATTGACCTCAATCGAAGAATAATCATAGCAATAGATGTTTCCATTCGAGAGTGTATCCCTTTAGTAAAAAGAGTTACTCAAAGTAGAATCTTGTCAACAATGTGGCTTCATCTCAAGAGTGTAAAGCAACTAATCAAGTAGTAACTCTAACTCTATAGGTAATCCCACCTATGTCTACTTTCATATTAGTATCTCATAAGCTCAAGTGAATTACTTATTCACATAGGTGAGTCCTAAACTTAATATATACTAATCCTACGGTAAAACATCATTCAATGACTAGTCCGTTCATATTGGTTAATCTAAACCTATATGTAGAATAATCCAAACCTATATGTTACAATGGTAGTTAAGTACTTCTTTCAATCCAGTAGGTAACTCTTAACCTAGGGTTTCCTCAAATAACTTTCTCGACCCATTAGGTTATTCTAATCCTAGGATTTCATTCGAGAGTGATGTATGACCAAGTGATCATACAAGATTAGATTAGCAATGACTCTTCCTATCATTTCTCCTAAAATGTTGATGTAAATATTAAAATTACCCTTCCTAAGGTTTGCTAACATCATAAGCCAATATATTTCACATTATAAATAACCCTTGAGCTATTCTTTCTTATTCATAGCTAGTATATTTATAGCTATGACAAATAATCCCTCCTACTACAGAGTAAATACAAGCACTTCACAAAAAAGAATAAAATAACTTCTTTTCTTACCCAAAGCAAATATGATATTTTTCCAATGCAAGTATTTCCATGTAGTCCAAACAAAGAATAAAAAACTCAATCTTTCATAAAAAAAGATGAATAGGAGAAAATAGATCCCCATGCATGTGTTATGCTTATTCCAATGGATTGATTTGTTGCACAGTCTCTAACTTTGCTTTTCCTCACTAAGCAAGACTCATTCTCACAAGTTGATAAAATGATCTTACTAATAAAATCTCATAATATAGCTCCCCTCAAATGTTCAAGGCTCTCACAAAAAAAAATCTTAGATCTCATAGAATAATGCAGTAGAGTAAAATAGCAGAATAAGTTTGCAGAATAGAAGTGTGTCCCAAATGAGAGCTCCACCTCTCTATTTATACAACAAAAAGGAGATTTAACAGCCTACAAAAGAGGCATGTAATTTGATAGAAATATCCATGCTATTTGACTCACTACAATTAGAAAAAAGGTGGTAGCAAATAAGAGTTTACTCAACACACTAAGCTATAGGTCAACCTCTAAGTTTTGACAACAGCATATGACCATTTTAAAACAACACATGATAAAAAGGTGGCATTCGAATTGCTTTTAAAATACACTTCTACAACAATCAGAACTTCATAATGTGGTGCCAAATAAATCAACCATGTCCCTACAGTTGGTGTGGCCTTTACTTATTTGAATCAGTCAATATCTAAAATGTAGCACTTAGCATATGGTCGATTAAGTCTATGATGAGTTTCCTTGTCTCATAATTAAGCTTGAACAATTCATCGACTTGCAGAAACTTATCCTATCATTATGCATTTAGGTTTAATTTATTGTTGCTATTCAATCCATGATAAGGCATCCCAAGGAAATTCAATTTACTAAGTCAAATGTATTCTATCTCAAGCATTGACTAAGTCAAACTCTTTATATCGACTTATTTGCTGCATTATATATTGTATATAGTTTCCTCTTTAATCTTTGCCAATATGTATTATATTTGGATTTTGTAATTCTTTTTATTTGTTGCATATAAATTGGCCTATGCCAATGTAATAAATTGGCCTCAAAGCATTGCTTAAATAAATTGATCTCTGAGCACAATCATTTTTTAAATATTTAGTCATGTATTTACATATACATATATATGTATATCAACACATATTTATGTATATGTATATATATGCTAATATATATTTATATATATGTTATTCTAGTAAAATATGTATACATTGGACATACAAATGAATACAACCAAGTTAACATTCTCATAGTAATGACAATCACATCGATAGTGTACATATATATATTCCTTTATCTACATGTATATGCATATGTATATATATAGATAAATTTGTATGGCATATCCATTTTCCAATCATACTTGTGTATGGATATATGTATATGTCATATATATACACACACACATTTGATTGTAGTCCATACATAAACACAATTACTATCATATGATAAGTTCCTACGTGTGATATATCTATACATATACATATACATGTTGTTTGGTTCATTTAATAGTTCCAAGCATATAAGCAACTCATTTATAAGTGTGCATAGGTATTTCTACCTATGTTCCCTCATGTGCGTGTTCCTTCATGCGTATGATCTATCATCGACATGCATATGTGTACATATACCTATATTTCACGTGTGTACAACTCATCAATGCAAGCATAGTAACATAGAGAAGAACTCATAATATCAAAACATATAACATCATCCGAGCATGCATTCAATAGTAATCAATACCCTTACAAATGCAAACACATCAAGCTAAGGATGACTTACCAAATCCCAACATAATAACTTGACTCAACCATTCTACTATGAGTGTGTGTAAGCTTAGATAGGTTACATTACTGGTTACCCAACCAAGACCTTCTCCTAAGTGATACTTCCCCTCCACCCGGACGATTTTAGATGTCCCTACAACCAACTTAGCACATTCGTGATGGTAGTTAGATGTTCATAATAAATCCATATGCATCATAAACTTAATAATATTCATATAGCAATTAATGTAAATATATTTACTCTTTCAAAGCCATATTAAGAATTTATCAATACTTTCACAAAATACCTGTTTCAATATTCCATATTTTAGCAAGCATATCAAAATCATGATTGTATTTACCAACCTATTTACCCATGAAGGTAAAAGTAAATTAGTAACAAAAATACTAGCCCATGTGAGTGTGCATTTTTCTTATATAATGGACATCGTGTTCTACTTGTAAACGTTTTCTTGGAAAAATAGTTTAGACTTGGTCAACATCATGTTGGACAAATTGTCAAGGCTTGATCCACCTTTTTTTCCTTTTTCTTTATTCTTTATGTCTTTGAAATTGTATGCTTGTATCTTGTTGTTGCTTCATACATCATTCACATGTGTGTTCTTTTATGCCTATGTTTTTTTTTCATAAGATCTTGATCTTGGGGCTTGATCATTTGTCTTGATTGTTGTCACCCTATCTCACTATTATTTGTACACTTGAACCCCTCTTGATGCATATTTTTCTACTTTAGTGTGAGTTTGACACAAGGTCATCCTCTCACTAAAGTGGGAGAAAAATGTAGTGTCAAAAATTGTACCCCCTTCTTGGAGACAGTACAATTTCACACTCTGCTTGGACCTATTTTAGTACCCTTGCATTCATGTCTTTTAAATCATCATTAATAGGCCCCTAAGACCCTTTATTGTGTACATCCCAAGGTTTATTTCAACTGAAATCTTGACAAATTCAATAAATTCATTTAATATTCTAACCCCCCGACATTCTCTCACCTTGAAAACTAACCGTGGGACTAATACAACACCCAAGGCATATTAGCCCCCCTAGGTGGGACCTATACACCACCCTTGGTGTATTAGTCCTGTTTGAGTCCTTTTTAGGGTTGTGAGTGGGAAATCAAGATTTTTAATTAAAATTTTGCAAATGTTGGCATTTGGGATCTAATAAATGGTAAATTAGATAAGATTCCTATAAAACTAAGGTTTCAAATCATTATTTCACTAAATATTCAAGCAATAAAGTTTCACACAAAATTTTTTATCTAAGACCTAGAGCTTTGAAGTATCCAAGTATCCTAGCAATTTTATGAGATCAAGACTAGCCATTTAACATAAGTTTTCAACCCTCATTTCAAGGGTTTGGTAGGTTGCAACATTGCATTTTTTCATGTTATTTCATTTCATTTAAAGGTTTAATTACCAAAATGAGCTTTGACCAAGGAAAACCCCCATCCTCTAACAAAAAAACATTTTCTCTCTCTCTCTCTCTTGTGATGTGTGTTTTGCAGATTTAGGTGAAGTGGACTCATTCGCCCAATCTAGCGATCTAGTCCCTAGTATAGACTTTCAACAATATTCAATAGTTTCAGATCTGGGTTCGAAGGACTCAGAAAGATACTTAGAAAAACATATAGGTGGATTAAATCTCCCAACTTTGCATATTATTATTGGAATATTTTTTTATCATCACTCAGTAGATGTTGAAAGTTGACAGAAGAATTCCAGATTCTGCCCTGAAAACCCTAGAGCAAGACTCATACGCCATACTTGGAATATTAGCCCTGATGAAAAACCCTAACAACACTTTTCAGAGTTTACAGATCTTTTCGTGGCATCTCCATTCATCCAATTACTCTTTCTATTCCATTCAATTTATTAGTTTGATTTCATGCTTTCAATCTTCTAGGTTTCATAGCGAGTTTGCATAAGTGTTTGCATTTCTCCCTTTTGAAGCTTCATTTAATGGTAAACCCCCATCCAATTATCTAAGTAATGCACTAGCCATTCACCAATCAAGTCATTTAGTTGAGGGATCTAGTTTCCTAATTAATTAAAGTGTGAAATAGGTCCAATTCCATCTCCCAAAAGGTAGAACCCCTATTTCCCTTTGGTTCAGGGAATAAGCATGCGTGAATATTGAATTTGTCAATCATGAGATTGTTTCCTATTCATTCCCCTTCCTCTTCTATACATATATATTTGATCATCATAATCAATTTAATGGGATCTTCCTCCAATTTTAATCGTGATATCAATTGAGTCATTTGATGTATACTTATATTGTTATTTAAAAATTACAAATAATTTATTCATATTAGAAGTACCAATCTCTTGTTCTTGAGAAGGTTGAGAAGCCATTTATTTTTTCTTTTCAAGTTGCTTTTTGCTTCCTTACATGCACATCTAAATCTCTGAGATCTTGGAAGTTTCTTAAATTCCTTCTTCTCTCCATCTTCAAGTCTTCACATAGATTTTCAATTGAGCTAAATATATAATAGTGTTGGTGAATAGACTTTCCATTCTAGTATTCATAGGAATCAATGTGATTTGCCTAATGGGAAACAATACATCCTCATAACAATTATAGAAACTACCATTAAGTTGTTTTCCACTATGTTTGAGAGAGGAATATCCCTTGTATGATGGATTTATTGGATTTTCAGTTACTTTTAACTAGAAAATACAAAAGAAAAAGAAGAGGAGAGAGAATGAAAATATAAAGAACAAAGAAACCTTGGATAGATGAAATATGGAAAACTATTTAGGGTTACTCAACATTAATGAGGAAAAACAAAAGGATAGAAACATAAATTATTGAAAAGATAATAGATTCAATTTACACACACAATATTATCAAAAGAGAGAAGATAAGAAAATTTGTCAAATAGAAACCAAGGTTCAACAATTTGCACAGTAATGAATACACATAAATAAGTACATAAAACTTGATCACTATTCTAAATTGTAAAAAGGATCCTAATTTTTTTTAATAAAAGCACAATCTAACATAAGAAAAGATAATACTCATCTAGCAGATTGAAAATCAAAGTCATGCCTAGAGATATATTATTCCTCAATTTTATTTATAAGAAAATATTTTTTGTCTTCTTGTACAATATTTATCCTTCCTATACAATTTGGCATGTTTCGATAATGTAAAGAGGAAAATACACTCATAAATTCCTCTACAAAAATTCTCACAATACTCTTAAACAAAAAAAAAAAGATTGCAAAAACTTTAGAAAACGTGTTTGCACAAGAAACCAATGGTATGCTTCATTAACAAAATCTGATTACAGATGTTCTTCAATAATTTATGGACTGATATGTAGCTATGGGATTTCTCAAAGACATCAAATATGCAAGAAAATACATTCAATCCATTCATATGCCCAGTTATGTGAGCTTTGGCAACAAAATCCCATCTCTCAGCACTAGAACAACACTTGCAACTTTTGAATCTTCATCCCTATCAATTTGAAACTTCCATGGATGTTTTTTTTCAATCCAACCTACAAATAAAATCACCAAAAAAATAATCTTGAGAAAATCTGCACCCTCTATCATGTCTCTTCAAAAATTGCCTTCAAACTTTTTGCTTATTGGTTCAAAATTCCTCTTTCACCACTACCCTACTCAGAGAATTAATTCAAATGTTAAATTTCTGCCTTCATTACCCAAGTATGCTCACTTCTCTAGCTACACATTCAAAACTCCAAGAATAAATAAAAACATAATAATATGATCCCTTCCAAGCCACTTGGTCAAAGATAGAGGTTACAATTTTAATTCTCCATTTGAAAGGGCACCCACCTCTCTACCCCTAATTTTAAGGGTCCTTATTTTGTGCTTTAAAACATCCCTTATCCCATTTCCAATGCCCATATTGATTTTTTATTCATTTTGTAATTTAAATGCTTTATTATGCTTTATTCTGTAAATCCCACTAGTCAACTTGTCAAAGTTTGCAAAGGAATTTAATTGAAAAAATAAATTACTTGAAGATAAGTAATTATCCACCCTCAACATGTAATCCAAGCCAAAAATTTAATTCACCTCAAAAATCTAAAGTTTCTTAAATAAAAAATTCAACCTTTTTTTGTTGACATGAGATTGCAAGTTACCATGGATGCTCTTGCATTAGACACCCATGGTAGAAAGAAAGTGATCTTTAAATTTTCAAAAGGATATCCAAGATGAATAACCTCAGATTTGGAAAACCAAGAAGTATCCTCAATATTACTTTGAACCCATTTTACCAAGTACTATATGTATTGTCTTCTCCTTGTGCTCTTACTCACCCTGCGATCAAGAATAGTTTCAATCTGCCCTTCCTTTGAATTTGGTGTTGATGCTTGTTGCTGCACATCTGCTGCACTTTCATCATTTTCAGACTCATGAAACATGGTTAGATCAGAAATATAAAAAATTTGTGAAATATTGAGTTCATTTGGCAATTCTACTTCATATGTGTTACCCGATTTATGTTTTCTCAGAATCCAACAAGGTCCAATTCTCTTCATTTTCAACTTGTTATAAATACCCATTGGAAATATTTATTTTCTCAAATGAACGATCACCTTATCACCAAATTTTAATTATTTATACCTTCTATTAAAATCAGCATTAGTCTTATACTAAATATTCATTTTATGAATGTGCTCTCTTACCTCTTCATGTAGCCTCTTCATGTGATCAACAAATTCCTCCGCGTCTGCACTTTTATTTTAAAATTTATCAATAATATTCAGATATGAAACAACTCTTGTACTATTTCCATAAAAAAATTGGAATGAAGACTTACCCATGCTTCTATTCACTGAGTTGTTATAGGAAAATTCAGCTTGTGGTAGTATCAAATCCCACCCTTTTGGCTTTTCTCCAACTAGACATCTTAGCAAATTTCTCAAGCTCCTATTCACAACTTTTTTTTGGCAATGTATTTTTGGATGGTAGGCTAAAAAAAAATTCAAATCAGTCCTAAGCTTCTTCCATAAAGTCCTCCAAAAGTAACCAACAAACTTTGTATCTCTATTAGAAACAATGTTCTTCAGTAAACCATGAAGTTTCAAAACCTCTTGTAAGAACAAATCTGCAATATGAACACCATCATTAGTCTTTTTTAATGGTATAAAATGATCCATTTTTTAAAATCTATCTACCACCACAAATATAGAGTCATTTCCTCTTTGTGTCCTTGGAAAATCAAGAACAAAATCAATTCTAATCTCCTCCCATGGCCTCTTGGGAATAGGTAGTGGCTGATATAAATGAGTGTTTTGACTATCTTCTTTTGCCACTTGACACACCCTACAACCTTGCACATATTTTCTTACATCTTTTTGAAATTGAGGTCAATAATAATTTTCTCCAACAAGTGCAATAGTCTTAGAAAAACCAAAGTGTCTTGCAAGTCCACCACCATGTTTCTCCTTAATTAAATTTAATCTCATGGAATTTCTAGGAATAGACAATTGGTTACCTTTAAACAACATACCATCTTGGATCAAATAATCCAACCATTTGGTTCTATTTTCTTCAATAGGCTCCTTACAATCCTTCCATGCTTCTCCAAAATCCGAATTTGCTTCATACATTTCCTTGAGCTTATCAAAACCCACAACTTCAACCCGTATTTCAATCAACAAACCTTGTCTTCTACTTGAAGCATCTGCAACTCTATTAGATTTCCCACTCCTATGTTTCAAAACAAATGTGTAAGTTTGTAAAAAATTTGACCATTTCATGTCCTTTTGACTCAACTTCCCTTAACTACTTAAGTATTGGAGTGCTTGATGATCGATAAACAAAACAAATTATTTTGGAAAAACATAATGTCTCCATTTCTTAAGTGCTTGAATGATTGCATAAAAATCTTGATCATAAATTGAGTACTTTTTTCTAGCATCATTTAACTTTTGACTAAAATAAGCAATAGGTTTACATTCTTGGCTCAAAACAACCCCAATAGCATTACCACTTGCATCACAATCCACTTGAAATGCCTTATTCAAATCTGGAAGTGCTAAAACAGGTTGCTTTGTCACTTTATTCTTCAACAAATCAAAGATCTTTGTTGCCCCTATAGTCTACTTAAATTATTTCTTATCACCCCTCATAGTTTTAGTTAGTGGTGCACATATGCTACTAAAACCTTTTATGAACTTTCTATAAAAACTTGCTAACCCATGAAATGGTCTCACCTCCATTACACTCCTTGGTGTTGGCCATTCTAGAATAGCTTTCACCTTTTTCGGGTCCATTTTGATGCTTTCCCTTGAAACAAAAAATACTAAATACACCAACTCCCTCTTCGCAAAGCTACACTTTGAGGTTAATCAACAACTTCACATCTCTAATATTTTCAAAAACAAGCCTAATATGCATCAAATGCTCCTCTAGAGTCTTACTGAAAATTAAAATGTCATCTAAATAAATAATCACAAATATGCCCAAGAACTCTTTCAACACTTCATTCATTAACCTCATAAATGTACTAGGTACACTAGTTAACCCAAATGGCATGACTAACCACTCATACAAACCATTCTTTGTCTTGAATATCATCTTCCATTCATCTCCTTCTTTGATTCAAATTTGGTGGTTCTTGTAATATCCCCAATTTAGCCCTATACTCTTCAGTAAGAAATTAGCATATTTCCAGAGACCCGTAGGCTAATCAAAAGTGAAAATTAGGGTTTCCTATTTTTTAGGAGGCTTCAAATGAGCTTCTGAAGGGTTGCATGAAAGAGTTTGAAAGTGATCATTTTGGAGGTTTATGGGTTTTTGGAGAGCTTCAAGGTGTGGTAACATGCATTTCTATCTAATATTTTGCATGCAGGAAAGGTTTTTGGGTTTTTCTAGGTTTTCAAAGATCTCCACCGGGGTGTAACATACATCTGATTTTTTCAACCTTTCTAGGAACTTAATATTTTTAGTAAGTCATGTTAGCTGCCCAGTTTATGCTCAAATTGAGTTTGGTAACACTTAATATTTATAGCAGTATGCTATTTTTTGGTAAGTACTATTTGTGGTGCTGGAATGTCATTTTAGCAACAACTTAGCTATTTCAATCCATCATTCTATTTTTGGTAGTAAGGTAGTTCAACTTTAGGCGTTGGCTTCTCCATTGTTCTTGGAGCTAAGTTTTAATAACTTATTCATTTCTCAGCATTAATTTTTGGACCCCATACTTGGGTGAATGACTTCAATTTGTTTTAAAAGATGGGACTTGACTTGGACGCTTAAAGAGGAGAAAAAATATATTAAAGTTAAAATATTTGCCTAAGTAAAGTGGATGCCTATGAAAGTGAGCAAAAAAGGTAATTTAAATTATTTTTGAAAAATGGTGTTTGGGCATCCCTTTTGGAGAAGTTGAAGTGATTCATATTTTTTTCTTGGAGGTTATAGAGTGATTCATTTTCCATGAGAGTCTAATTTATTTAGGTCTTGCTCCTTTATTTGTATCTTTTGGAAATTATGATAAGTTATGTTGTTGAATTGAATTTAGAGCTGCTACGAGGAATAGATACCTCCTATGCCCAATCCATACTAGTCTTCGTACTTGAAAGATAGTACCTAGTTGGTCTACTAAAGATTGTGCTTCATCCAGGGGTGTAGATAGAACTTAAATTTTTTATTATTATAAGTAGATTGTTGATTTAGAATCTATTTATATTGCTGCTAATTTGAATTGATTAAGCATATTTTTGGCTATAGCTTTGCCTCTGATTTTTATTTTTTCATGAATATTGGTGCAATCTATTCTACTATGGAAGGCACCCATTTCTCCCAGGTTGTGGATTTTAATATGAATATTGGAATTTTCTACAAGGGGTCGACCTCCTCAAGAGGCCATACTATTTTGTGGTTGTGCATTGGGATTCATGTAAAAATATTGATGTATATTTGATGGTGTATTACTATTGTTGCTTGGACACCCAACCATTATCTTCTATTTGCATCTAGTATCACGTCAATTGGATTTTGACTAACTAAATTATTAACATTTTTGTGAATCTCTAACTTGTTGGTTTGATTTTTTGTTTCATACTATTTCTTATCAGATCTGGTAAGCTACTATAATCAGCTTAAATTCTTATCATTTCTCATGTTATTTCAGTTAGGGAGTATATCTCTAACTCTATGATGTATTTGGTCACATTATACTAAATTGTTGTGCAACTAAAGTGAATATTGTAAAGCTTGTTTAGTAGTACTAAGCAGCTGATATAAATATGCACTTTATATTCCTGTTTATATGCCCACTAAATAAGTGGTTGAGTTTGTTATTTACTTTTCAGCATTTTATTATTTCCTTCCTCCTACTGAAAAGTGGTTGTGCAAAATCATGACAAGCATGCCGCCTATGTATTTGTTTTACATTTCTACTCATGCTACATAAGTGGTCGAGTTGTAACATTTCAGCTATTATATGGTCGATTAGCCGCCTATTTTAGTTATATTTCATTCTAGCTTGCTAATGATCATTGAAATTGTATGCTCTCACCTCGTCCACATCAGGATTTTGGTGATCAAAAGGTGAAGGGTTACCATTTTTGCTAGTTTATTATTGGAGCTAACGTTGACAGTGTTGAAATTGTGTTGTTAAATTTTAAAAAAACATAAGGGGATGTTACAGTGGTATCAGAGCCTATTTTTCTACCATCCTATGAATTTAGTACTTCATTTTTTAGATGATTGATAGGGAAATACGATACTACACCAGAGATGATACATTTTCTGAAGTTTAGAAACCATGAGATGTTAGATTTGATCATGGCTTCTGAAGAAGAAAAGAGTTTTGCAAGGTCACTTTATACTGTAGGAAAATGGATCTTTAAAGAATGTTAGACAAGGGATGAAGAAGTGATAATACTTCTTACTTTGCAACAATGTTTGAGCCAGGTGAAGCAATTACCTTTTAATTTTATGAAAACAACATTAATCCCTACAATGACCTCTTTGATTCATTCCTATTGGTTGAGGCATGCATATGAAGAAATTAGTTTGTTGATTACTTCATGCCTCAATTAAGTGATGAGAATCTTGGCACCCTTGGTGCCCTATGATGATGAAACTATGAAGAGAGTTCTTCATATTATTGTGGAAAGCTTTCAAGATCTTGATGAAATTGATAGTAGTCAGTACTCTAGAAGAGCTACTATATTGAAGACATTTTCAAAACTCGGAACAAGTATATGCTGATAGATTTGGGTATGCAAGATCAAATATATTATTTGATCCATTACCTCTTCATTTCAACTTGGAGTGAAGAAGAGGAGGATGTAGTTGTAGCAATGAGAAACATTTTAGTTTTAACTATCAATGAGATGGATGAAATTCCAAAATTCGTCCTATCTATTATGTTAAACATTCATGAACAAGAAGGAAATAATTCTTCTACTGCTAGTATGTTGATCAAAGATTTGTTCAATCAGTGTGAGGTAAAATTGAAGCCTCACTTGAAGAAGACATAGAAGATAAATGAAGTGGTCATTTATGCAGAAGATGGGAATAAAATTTTATTTCTCAATTATTATATGGAGGTTTTTTAGGATGTACCTATTGATATGCATTTTTCTGCACATGCTAAGGATGAGTGTAATGAGGAAACATCAGTTTTGGATATACATGAAGAATCTATGAAAATAATAAAGAATACCTCCTTGGTATGCTTGTGACTACTAATGAAGATATTAGTAATATACCTTCACATGATGGGCTGATTGAAGGTAAGAAGGATGAAATCTTCAAGATAGCTAATATTGATGATTCTTTACTTTATTATGGTGATGGTGGCATGGGTAGCTTGGAGTTTGATTATGAAACTAAGCTCTTGAAAAGGGATACACTTGAAGATATCAGTTTAAGTGAGTTGGGAGGTGACTCATTAATTGAGTCAACACTCCAAGAGGAGTATGAAGAGCACCTTCGTTTTGAACAAAATAATCAACCCTTCATCATTTGGGATCTAGGTGTAAAGGCACCTAAGGTTGTCAAGGAACATGTATGGGATAAATTTCCCTTTGATCCCAATAAAGTACATAATTATGATTTCAATGTAGCTATGATATGGCCATTGGAGGTGAAGATGTCTTTGAAAAAGAAGCTTGCATGTAAAAGCCCCATAATGAATCATTGATCAAGTTGGGGGCTACCTTAACATATAATCAAGGAGAAAATGAAGGGGAAATAGAGCTAGAAGACCACAGGGACCTTGCTGATGAAAAATTTAAAGAGGTTCTCAATTTTAAATCAGATTTACCTCTTCATGTAGCTAATTGTAAACAAAGTCCCAAAGAATTGGTAGAATCTAATCTTCTCCATGACCTTGGTCATTTTTCAACTAGTGTGTGGTGAAAGACTAGAGTCGTGGATCAGCTATGAGGGAAGTGAAGATAAGAAACAAAAGTATGATTTTGAAATGTAGCCTATCTATAGTTCACCATCCTTTCACATTAATAAGTGGAAATGTCAATTCTTGATATCCATTAAAGATGAAACACAAGTCCTATTAAGATTTGATCACACACATAGTTTGAATGAAGAGAGACAAGTAGGAGTTAGGGTTGTAGTTACCCTCTTCAATTTGCAATTCATCAAAGACCCCTTGGAAAATATGAAATCAGAATATCTATGTTGGATTAGAGTTTGGGATTATGCCTTTGAATTTGAAAAGAAGGCCATTAGTACATTCCAAGGAAAAGGGAGAAAGGTTGATGAGCTTACTCTTGAGCTTGAATCAACGAAGGACATGTTAGAGAATGCTCAGTGGGATCTAATGCAGGTAGAAGACCAGCTAGCTGATTTCAAATTTGTTAGAGAACAAGAGAATGAATTGAGAGCTAAAGAAATAAAGCAAGTAATTGAAGAGCTTGATTTTCTTCAAGAAGATTTTGAATTGGAGGATTTCCCTAAGAAATTGAGGGTCGCAAGTGCAAATTTATATCATCAAAGGTTGGAAGTATTGATCCATGGTGACTTCCATATCTTTGACATTGATATGTTGTTCAAATATGGTTTGGTTGCTATTGAAGGTTTTATTACAACAACAAGGAGTGGATATTTCAAACTTTTTAACCACAAAGTGTGGGAGCCAGAAGGACCAAATCATGAAGTGTACATGTTTGATAATCCATATTTTGAGTTGAGTGATAATTCAATTCATTTAAATCTCTTCTTGGAATGGGATTTGAAGACACTGATTTTTCCAAGTACACTTGTTGAAGCTTTCAGGGTGTGGCTTCAAAAGATCATAAAAGGGGACATCACTCTTTGGAGATTGCTCTTGGTTATAACCAACATTTGGGAGCATGAGTATTTTTTTCGAAGTGTTCGTAATCACCTATGGTTGAGCATCCATGCATGGGATCCTCAACGTGGTGTGATGGAGCTTGTTTCATGTGAAAAGAAGGATATTTGGAGAGGCAAGCATCATATTTTCAGATTATTGGATGTTGATTCCTTCTTTATCTACCAATTTTGGGTTCCTTTTTCTCATCAATTGGTTGTTTGGATAGAAAATTTGAGCAAAGAATGGTTCTTTTCTATGATGGAGTCTTTAGAAGGGGTTTTTTCAGCCATGGATATGAGTAGATGTGATATTTTGGATGCTGATTTTTAGTTTTGCAGCAACTATTCATCTTCTAGGATATTTATTTTCCTAAAATCATATCTCAAGGTAATCATTTCATATTTTTCAAGTGGCTAGTGTATTCATTTTTAGGCTTTCTAGTCTCCTATCAAAATTGATTTCTAGCTTCAAATGAGAGAAATGTTAATTCAAAGCAATCATAATCCATGTATCAAAAATGTTCTAGCTCTTTCTAGTGGTTTTTCTTGTATATTCTCATGTACTTGTGTATGGGGTAGCGAACCTTTTCTTGATTTGGTTCGTCATTATAAAAACCTTGGAAAGAGATTTGTGAAAGTTTTCAAGAGTCATCTTGGATATATCAAAATTATTCAGAGGAGGCATTGTACATCCTTGAGGAGATTTGAGGATGACATTGTTGAGCTCTTGCAAAGGGTTTCTTTCTTCTTTGCAAGAATTCTTGAAGGAGTAACTTATGCAGTCATGACTTTGTTTGATGCTTTGAGGAATTATGTTGATGAGAATATTTTTGAGTTGATTAAAATATTCTTCTTTATGTCTAGAATGGTGATAGTCATGGGCATTGCAGATGTTAGCTCCTCAAAGTCTTTTGGGTGTGAGATTTTGTAGGGTTTTGATTCCAATCCTTCCATATTTTCTAGTTTGAATTTCATGCATGTTAATTCTTTGAGGTTGCAAGGAAGGTTAGTACAGTTCTAGTACAATGACTTCATTTGTGTGACTAAAGTGGTGTGGCATTGACATGGTGGGTCCTTTCAGAGATGGGTATGGGACTCTGGGATCCAACCTGGTTTGGTGTGGATTATTTTTAATGTTTGGATTGTAGTGACATTGCTTGAGGGGACAAGCAATATTGGGAAGGGTAGATTGTAATGTACCTAGTTTATCCCTACACTCTTCAGTAACCAATTAGCCTATTTTCAAAGACCCATAAGCTAATTAGAAGTGAAAATTAGGGTTTCCTATTTTGTAGGAGGTTGCAAATGAGCTTATGAAGGGTTGCATGCAAGAGTTTGACAGTGAGATTTTTGGAGCTTTCTAGGTTTTTGGAGATCTTTAGGGTGTGGTAACATGCATTTCTATCTGGAATTTTGCATGTAGGAAAGGTTTTTGGGTTTTTCTAGGTTTTTAGAGATCTCCAGAGGGGTGTAACATGCATCTGATTCTTGTCAACCTTTCCAAGCACATATTATTTTTAGTAAGTCATGTTAGTTGCCTGATTTGTGCTTAAATTGAGTTTGGTAACACTTAATATTTATAGCAATATGCTATTTTTGGTAAGTACTATTTGTGGAATTGTCATTTTAGCAACAAATCGGCTATTTCAATCCATCATTCTATTTTTGATAGTAAGGTAGTTCAACTTTGGGAATTGGCTTCTCCATCCTTCTTGGAGCTAAGTTTTAATAACTTAGTCATTTCTTAATGTTACTTTTTGGACCCCATGCCTAGGTGAATGACGTCAAGTTGTTTTAAAAGAGGGTACTTGACTTGGACGCCTAAAGAGGAGAAATAAATATATTAAAGTTCAAATATTTGCCTAAGTAAAGTGGATGCCTAGGAAAGCGAGCAAAAAATGTAATTTAAATTATTTTTCAAAATGGTGTTTGGGTGTCCCTTTTGGAGAAGTTGAAGTGATTCATATTTGTTTCTTGGAGGTTACAAAGTGATTCACTTTTCAAGAGAGTTTTATTTATTTAGGCCTTGCTCCTTCATTTGTATCTTTTAGAAATTATGATAATGTTATGTTGTTGAATTGAATTCAAATCTACTTTGAGGAACACATACCTCCTATGTCCAATCCACACTAGTCTTCATACTTGAAAGATAGTACCTAGCTGGTCTACTGAAGACTATGCTTCATCAAGGGGTACAATAGAGCTTAAATTTCTAATTATTATAAGTAGATTGCTGATTTATAATCTATCTATGTTGCTGCTATTTTGAATAGCTGAAGCATATTTCTAACTATAGCTTCGCCTCTAATTTTTGTTTGGTTCTTGGTATTGGTGCAAGTTGTTCTACTATGGAAGGAACCCATTTCTCCTAGGTTGTAGATTTTAATATGAATATTGGATTTTTCTAGAGGGATTCCACATCCTCAAGAGGTCGTACCATTTTGGGGCTATGCATTGGGATTCATGCAAAAATATTGATGTAGATTTTAGGGTGTCTTATAGCTACTATTTGGATGCCTAGTTGCTATCTTCTATTTGCATCCAATTTCATGTCAATCAAACTCCGGTTGACCAAGTTATGAACATTTTGGTGAATCTCTAGCTTGCTGGTTTGATTTTCTATTTCATACTATTTCTTATCAGATCTAATAAAATGCTCTAATGGGCTTAAATTCTTATCATTTCTCATGTTATTTTAGTTAGGGAAGAAATTTATAACTATATGATGTATTTGGTCAGATTATACTAAATTTTTGTGTAGTTAAAGTGAATATTGTAAAGCTTATTTAGTAGTTCTAAGCAGCTGATATAAATTTGCACTTTATATTCTTGTTTATACTCCCGCTAAAGAAGTGGTTGAGTTTGTTATTTACTTTTTTGAATTTTATTATTTACTTCGCCCTCCTAAAAAGTTCTTGTGTGGAATCATGGCCAGCATGCCGCCTAGATGTATTTATTTTACATTTCCAGTCCCACTACATAAGTGGACAAGTTGTAATCTTTCAATTCTTATATGGTCGGTTAGCCACCTATCTTAGTTGTATTTCATTCCCATTTGCTAATGATCCTCGACACTATATTCTCTCACCTCGTCCACATCGGTATCTTGGTGATTAGAAGGTGAAGGGTTACCATTCTTGCTAGTTTATTATTAGAGCTAATGTTGATAGTGTTGAAATTGTGTTGTTAAATTAAAAAAAAAAAACATAAAGGGATGTTATAGCTCCACTCTTCAAGTCAATTTTGGTGAAGCACTTTTCTCCACTCAAGCAATACATGATATCATCCATCCTAGGTAATGGAAATGTATACGTAATGGAAATCTTGTTTATTGCTCTGGAATCTGTGCACATCCTTCATTCTCCCCCTTTTTTTGATGAAAAAATAGTAGGAGCTACACATGGGCTTAAACTCTCTCTTCTCAAACCCTTTCTCAACAAATCAACAACTTGTCTATTGACCTCTTCATTTTATGTAGGTGACATTCTATAGGCTTCTTTGTTTAGAAAGCTTGCTCCTAGAAATAAGTCATTTTGGTGACTAATCTTCCTCATTGGTGGAGGTCCTTCAGACACATTATTTGAAATAATATACTTGACTTCTTGCAGAAAATCTGCAACTTCTACAACAAATTTTTTAACATTTTCATTGTTAGTCTTAGGAACCAAAGAAAATAGAAATATCTCATGTTTCATACCTTCCAAAACCTTTATTGCATCAACCAGACAAACTCTTGCATTGCTGCAAACATGCACTAAATCTTCTTTCAGAGGCTTCAACTTATGCCTCACTTCATCCTTGGTTATTGTGTAAGTATTGGCATAACCATCGTGCTCTACTTTCCTATCATATTGTGAAGGTCTTCTTAGAAGAATATGACAAGAATCGATTGGAATAATATCACATAAAACTTCATCTTGATAGCCTCCTATCTTAAATTTTACCTCATATTGTTCATTGATCAAGAGCTTCTTGTCATCTTGTACCCATGCTATCCGATATGGATTTGGGTGCTTCTTCCTTTCTAGCTCTAATTTTATTACCATTTCTTTAGAAACAAGATTGTTTGTGCTCCCACGATCAATAATTATATTACATGCCTTTCCTTCACACTTGAATCTAGTCTTGAACAATCTTTCCCTTTGTGTAGGTCCATTATCTTCATTTATCAACACTCTTCTTGTCATCAAAACTTCACCTCCTTTCGCTTCTTATGAATCTAATGAGTTTGCATCTTTTGCATTGATGTTTTTTGCTCCATTCTCATTTTCAGTCCTTCTTCTTGGTCTTTCCTCTTCACTAGGGCAGTCATATGCCCCATGAACTTCTTCTCCACACTTGAAACAAGTGCCTCTAAAGGTTCCTCTTCTGAAACCTCTACCCAATCTTCCTCTACCTCTCTAATTTTGATCTCTTGACCCATAAGAATCTTCATTCCTCTGTTGTTTTTTACTGCCTTGGTTCATATTTTTTTAATTTCTATCATCTCCTCTATATGATCTTCCTCCACTATTTCCACCATAGTTACTTCCTTTTTGTTTATTTTCAAATCTTTTGTTCACTCTTTCTTCAAGTTTCAAGGAAACTTGGTACGCATCTTCCCTGGTTAGAATTCTAAAAAACACCATCTCCTCTTGAATGCTTGGTCTCAAACCATTTATATAATTTGCACCCTTCTCTTTGGTGGCTTCTGAATGCTCGATTCAAATAAGAATCCTATGAAATTCCTTAGTATAATCCTTCACTGTTTTTGTTCCTTACCTCATTCCTTGCATCTTTTTGAGAAAATATAACTCATAATCTACTAGAATGAATTGCCTTTTAATTTTCTCTACCATTTTATCCCATATTGTAATTTTCTCTTTTCCTTTTCTTCCTCTTTCCAACTAAATTTCTCTCAACCAGATTGAATCATGACCCTTCAATCTTGTCTTAGCAAATCTGACTCTATCTGGGTCTCCAATTTCTTCAAACTCAAAATACTCTTCCATATCATTTATCTAGTCTATAATTTCTTCTAGATTCAATATTTCATTGAAGGTAGGAACAACAATATTCGATCTCTTTCCCATTTTTGAAAAAGCTCTCAAAAATGGGTCATTTGCAACTGGTATAATTTCTTCTCTCTATTCAGTTGCTAGGATAGCATTCTTTGAAGCTTCTTTGTCATCACTCTCTAGTTCCCTTCTTTGTGAAAACCATCTTCTTATTCCTTCTTGAAGTGCTTCCACCTGTCTTCTCAAAGCTCTAAAATCATCACCATGGACAAAGTTGTTCATTCTTCCTCTTCCTCTACCATGATGAGCTCCTCTCCCATTTATTTTCTCCAACACCTACAAGCTCAATCCTAGTGTAAACTGCCTCTCTTCAGTGGTCTATTCAAACAATTAGGATCTTATGGCCTTGATACCACTAATGTAAAGAGGAAAATATACTTATAAATTCCTCTACAAAAATTCTCACAACACCCTCAAACAAAAAAAGAAGATTGCAACAACTTTAGAAAACTTTGTTTGCATAGGAAACCAACGGTATGCTTCATTAACAAAATCTGATTATAGATTTTTTCCGGGAATTTGTGGACTAATATGCAGCTATTTAATTTCTTACAGACATCAAATTTGAAGTAAAATACATTCATATGCTCAGTTATGTGATCTTTTACAACAAAATCCCATCTCTCAGCACTAGAACACTTACAACTTCTGGATCTTCATCCCTATCAATTTGAAACTTCCATGGCTATTGTTTTTCAATCCAACCTATAAATAAAATCACCAAAACAAGCCTCATGAGAAAACCTTTGCCCTCTATCCTGTCTCTTCAAAAATTTCCTTCAAACTTTTTGCTTATTGGTTCAAGATTCCTCTTTCACCACTATCTTGCTCAGAGAATTAATTCAGATTTCAATTTTTTTCCTTCTTTACCCAAGTATGCCCACTTCTTTGGCTGCACATTCAAAACTTCAAAAATAAATAAAAGCATCATAATATCCCTTCCAAGCCACTTGGTAAAAGATAGAGGTTATAGTTTTAATTCTCCATTTGAAAATCTTGAAAAAGAAAAAGAAATCAACCAAGACCTGGGTGCCCAACTCTCTACCCCTATTTTTTAGGGTCATGATTATGTTCTTTAAAACATCCATTATCCCATTTCAAATTCCCATATTGAATTTTTTTAATTTTTTTTCAATTTAATTTTCTTATTCTACATTTTGCTTTAAATCCCATTAGTCAACTTGTCAAAGTTTGCAAAAGAATTTAATTCAAAAATTTAAAATTACTTTCAGATAATTAATTAGCCACCCTCAACATGTAATCCAAGCCAAAAAAATAATTCAACTCAAAAATCTAAACATTCTCAAATAAAAAATTCAGCCTTTTTTTGTTGACACAGGATTGCAAGTTACCATGGATGCTCCTTGCACCATTGGCCAAGAATGGTAACCAATAGTATCCCATTTAAATTGAATCTGTGAATGATTATAAAAAAAAATTATCAAACAACTCATATGGATGTACCTCTCTTCAATTTATTTCATTGAATGTTTTATGAGAAAACTCTATAGATGGAAATTAGGGGTTATACAACAATTGGGCTTCTCACATTGTTGCATCCCTAGCATAGTTTCCTTAGGTAGACCTCTAATTCTAACTCTCACCATATAAGATAATGTTTGGTTGATTGATGTGAAAAATAGAGTATCTAGTGTTACCTCCACATTTATCCTAGAGAGTGCAATTATCATATACCTATATCTAGAATCTATAGATCATAGATTACTCATTGTTCTAGGAAATCTAATAGAATATGGCTTGCTAGTCTTAGGAAAAAACATTATGGAAGGATAGTTGAGTTCCTTCACTCTTGTAAGTTTGTTCCTAGAAAAAATGCCTCTTTCCAGTAAATGCAATGTTGTGGTGTTGTAACCTTATATGCACATCATGTTGATGTAAGCATTTACACCTATATCATATGCAAGATCTCAGCCTATAGTCTTCACTAAATCAATGAGGCCAAATTCATACCCAAATTATACATATTATTTTTCATTGGGATTATCTTTCAAAAGATGAGCAATGATCATGAGAGCAGACATAGTGGTAGCAAGAGACAAATCAGGGTGAAAAAGTCTGGCATAGGCTACAACTGTTGTGTCATGAGGGCATGCAATGAATGTTCTATAAATTATGTTAAAATATATAAACCTTGTATCCCCTGAGCCACTTATGGATGATACAAATTTGGACCAATCAGCCAAGATACTCCCAGGACAATGATGGTAGGCTTGAGTAGACTGTGTAACTAGGCTTGGAACTCTGGATGAGAAATAAGCCACTATGGGCACAACTGCATTGTTCAGAGTAATAGTTCTTAATATTTTTTAAGGTATGATGGAGTTGATTTATAAATTTATCTTTTTTGTTTCTATATATGAGAACACTTCTGGAAGAATAACAAACATTTTTCCTCCTTGATTTAATCTCAACAAGCTATGACCCCAACACTTCTAGCTGAGACTGTTGCTAAATCATCACCTAGTCTATCACAAAGCACTGCATTTCCTATAGATATATTAGGAGCCAAATAATTTGGATAACATTATCCTGTCTCCCTTGAAGAGTAGCCCTAAATATATTGAGGTCATTCCCTGCATATATTAAAGGGTGCCATTTGTTTACAAGCCTTAAAATCAGATATAGTTTGACATTTTCATTTCTATCTAGATTGAATTGGATTGAAACCAGTGTAATTAAAACTTTTGACTTTAGCCATATTCTTTGTGTAGAAGTGCAACAATAAATTCTTGTTTGGAGGCTAATTTTCTCTTGATATTTTGTTAAAAGTCTAAGAAATCCCATGATCTTCTTGTGCACAACATATTTTCTTTATTTTCAAATACAGAGAGAATCATTTCCATGCCATAAATATTTTATGTCTCAGATGGGTTAAGCCATGCCACAAATTAACTTCTTCCATGGCATTTCAGCCACAAAATATGAGCAAAAAAATATTTTTATCATGCATTCTAATGGATGTTATTACTCTATTACAAAGTTGCCAATTGGGTAGTGGTAGAGGGTTTTCTGGGGTGTATGCGAAGTTGGGCTTTATGCTTGTCAACTTCATTAGCTCAAAATTTTATAAAACTTTATCAACAAATCCATTTTTTCCATTTCCTACATTCATTGCATTCCATATGATGGCATTCTCCTTTTTGTGAAAATCCTCACTAGTTTGTCTATACTTCCACCTTTTGCATGTGTGTCTATCATAGGTTAGCTATAATGGCAATGTATCTAGAAAAAAACCCCTTCCATTACACTTTTATGGATCTCCTACCTAGTTCTAGGTACCCAACAATCATGGCATTCAACTTAGTATAGGCCATGAGGTGTTGGCATAGACTATGAAATGATAGAATAGCCTGTAGAACATGGGTTTATGACTACCAATCACATTTTCTCATAAATTTTTCACACTACCTCAATCAATCCATTATATTTTTATCATATAATCATGCCATCTATTCCAACTACAGTTTGTATATATTCATTAATCATGTCTCTAATGGTGTTAGGGATGCATGAAAATCCAAAATATATCTTATCTTTCACCTTGGGGAAAGCAAAAATCCATTGGTAATGTGTAATATTACTAAAGTGATATTTGCTAAATGATTTTGTTAGGATTAAAGTGTCATTGATATTATATATATTTTATATGTCTCTAATATATTTAGAAGGGGTGCATATAAGATGCTTAGGGTGTAATCAGGGAAATTATTCATAATAAAGATTCGTCTAGAATCTTGGTATTAGTTGTCATATGAATTCATAAGGGAGGTGGACCACTAAGATGGTAGTTTCATTTGACTTTGGACTCACTAAATATTATTTCACAACCATGGTTGTTAGGATTGAGTAGAAGAGAATCTTGTTATAATGGATTCGACTCACATAAGTTATCATCTCCAAAATGGAGTGCTACACTTGAGGATGTGAACTGTCAGGAATTACGAGTCAAAGATGTTTTTGTGGTTATATATTCTATCTCATGATAAATGGAATATGTCCATGTGATGTTCATGCAACGTCATAGATCATGTTTACTAATTTTAGAAGATGCTCTCCAAGATGGGTGTGGGGTTTTTACATGATACAATGCTTTTCATATCTATTGTTTTAATCAAGCCATTTTGGGTTTTTCCCCTCTCTTTTCCTATATATTGAAGGTGTGAGATAGTAGTTTGATATCATATTTCTAAATGTGCATGGGTGCTTTCAAAATTATATTAGAGTGTTGATTGAAGTATGTTTATATTTTATCTTGTCTATTGAATATTAATACATACTTATCTTCTTTCTCTAGTGGATTTTTTTTACAAGAAGGTTTCTTCATGCAAACTCTAAGTTGTGTTGAAAATTCATGGTTTACTGATTTTATTGTATTTTATGATTTATCCTTCCACACATAACCTTTTATGGTAATCAAATGTTAAGAAATTATAATTTCACATTTGCATATATTTCAAACTTTATTAATTTAATCTTTATGTAAAAATCATTTAAATTCAATCTCATGAATGTAGATTAAATATTGTGATTCAATGTTTAAACTTGATCATATAGGTTGATTTATGCAAGTTTATGCTTTATGCTTCCACACATTACCTTTTATGATAATCCAATGTTAAGAAATTAAATTTTCAAACTTGCATACATTTCAAGAACATTGTAGTAGTTTTACCTTGTTTCTCAACAAACTTTGTGTAAATACCCTTCAAATTTCATGAAGGTAGACTAAATGTTGTGACTTCATGTTTAAGTTTGATTAAACAATTTACATTTTGCAAATTCAATAAAATTTCAAGTTTGAAAATCAACTTGTGGCCACATAAAAATTACGAAGTTTAGAATGTAATTTCTAAAAGGCGAATTGTAAATTGTACTTAAATTTTATGACTTCACATCATTTACGAATTGTCTAACTTTAAATGGGAAATAATGATTTAAAATATTGACATGAGTCAGTTATTAAGCTTTCTAGGAAGCATATGTATTGTGTGGCCTGACTGTATGACCACTTGTCAAACTTTTAAATAATCAAAATTTCCACATTTTAATCAACTAAAATTGCAATTAGACTTGAAATTATTTGATACCAATATGTTTGAACCTGAAGAGTGTCTCTTAAAACTTGTTCCCAAACATTTTGAAACACCTTGGGAGTTAAAAAAATTATGAACTTGAAGGAGAATAAAGATTCTAAAATTTATATCAGGAAGATATTTTGCACAGATGATTATCATTGCACAAAAAGATTGAGTTGTTAGTTCCTAATACAACCGCCAAAGTTAATGAATCCATGGGAGGCAATCAATCCATGTCAGAAACTCGAGTGCTACATTGCACAACACAAGGAGACCAAGGGTGCACACCTTGCAAAAATCACCCCCAGTGCAATCAATGGATTTGAACATGTGACCCAAGCTTTGATACCAATTGTTGCATAGACAGTTGTCGTTGCACCAAAAGATTGACCTATTAATGCCCAATAAAATCGCCAGAGTTAATGAATCCATGAGAGGTTATTAAGCCATGTCACAAACCCGAGCGCTACATTGCATAGGACAAGGAGACCGAGGGCGCACAACTTGCAACATGATATACCTATAAAATTGCATTGAAAACCTATATTTTTCTATCGAGATTTGATCTCTTTTTAATCATTTTTGTATAGATTGTGAGGTTGACAATATTTTATGACTCAACTTGTGACATTTGCAACTATGACCAATGTTTGACAAATTCAATTTGATAGATAATTTGACATTGTAAAATTATTGAGAACATTTACAAACAACGTTATCTTCAACATTTATGACCATGATTAATTGCCATAGTCATCAATTTTTTTGACTTGACCAATTCAAAATGATGATGAAAATATTACATGTGACTTGGAGGACTAATATGACATTCAAGATAATGAATCAATGATACAATTTCTTTTCATGAGCATCCAATGTTCCAAAATCGTCAAGGTAAAAGAATAAGGATAATATCTTGCTCTAATTCAATACAAGAATCTTGTTAACATAGTAGAAAAAAATAGTGTTTAATCCATATGGCCATAGATTCAAAAGTTAACATAGCACCATAGGAAATAATAAAGGGCTTTTACACAACAAAAATGAAACAAAAAAAGATAATACAACCAACAAAACTAAAACAAACACATAAAAAACTGCAAGGACACTTTTGCGTATGGTAGGTAACAAACTACCTCAACCATTTCATGAATTTTATCCATACTCATTAGCTTGCTTAAATAAATGTGCACTTATCATGAAATATACCCATGCCCTGTGTATGAAACATAATTTCATTTCATATCTAACGATAGATTTATACTTATGTGCATGAAAATGTGCTCAAATGTGTGATTTAAATAATAAAATCAAACAAAACACAAAACCAAACAAACACTCAAGATTAGGCTAAGAAAGCTCAAACTGACATAACGAGCCTCTTGCTAAGTAGAGTTTCCCAAGATTTTTGATTGGATGTGTGCTCACTAGAAATTTTTGTAGAATAATGGTGCTCCAAGTGAATATGAGATATTTTTAATATATGGTTAAGGTTTCGATATATAGGATAGGAGGAAAATAGATGAAGGGTTAGGATTTCTTGATGGAGATCAAGGGTTGAGATGAGAGGTGATCATCAACTCACGAGATTGTGCCAAGTGGAACAATGAGAGGGATTGGGAGGCAGATTGTACCCTTGAGGGTACAAGGCCCATGTGACATGGTACCAGGACCATATGATGAAATTACAAAGGGCCATGTACTATATGTGATGGGAAGGGTTGACCCACTTAATCATTAAAGTACAAAGGGTTGAGATAAGATGTGATCTCTCAACTCATGAGATTGTGCCAAGTGGTACGATGAGAGGGCTTGGGAGGGAGATTGTACCCTTGAGGGTAAAAGGCCCATGTGACATGGTACCAAGACCATGTCATGAAAGTACAGAGGGCCATGTACTTGATTTGATGGGAAGGGTTGACCCACATAGATTATGTGTTTGCAAATGATTAGTGGGTAGGTTAGGTGGGGATTAGCATTAAGATTAGTTCAAGTGGGAGAGTAGGAGGATGTGACATGTGAGAGGGATTAAATAAATAAATAGGATAGAAGGGTTAAGGTAGGATAGATGTAGATAAATAATTAAATCAAATTATTTACCTTGAGCTAAGACTTAGGAAAATAGATAATATTAATTAAATAATAAAATTTATTTAATTAATGTAAATAATGGAGAAATAGATGAAATAGGGATAAGTTGACCAAATGTGGTGAATTTTAGGTGTCTACAATAGACTTTGAAATGCATAAGTTTCATGAGTAATGAATCATACTATGATAGTCATTTTTCTCTATAAACTCAAAATATACTTGAATGACTTCCATGTAATCATGCATATCATCGATCATATCTTCTTGCATTGTACTAGATATATAAATTTCCATAATTTAGATGTATTCTTGACCACTTAAATCTAATAAGAATAATTCTTGAGTTGGAACACAATCTTTGAGTTAAGAAATATTTTACTAGTTTATACGATGACTCCACTTTATGAACATCAATTTTGACTAGCATAGGGTCCTCTATGAGTAAATATTTTTTCCCTCTTCACTATGATAAAATTAGAAAATTCTTTATCCAATGATGGCGAAACAAGAGAGGAGGATGATAAACTTGTAGCCTTGGAATCAACAAAAAAGATGCCTTTCTTCATGATGGGTAAAGGAGGGAGAATAACACCTCTACAAATAAATTCATCATTTGATGGCTGAAGGCACAAATTTAGAATAAATAATTCATATTACTAAAACAATTCCTAAAATTCATTTGATTGATTTATCTTTATTTGTTTCTCTTTAAATACTTTTGACTCCTTGAATTTTATCTATATAGTTTCTACAAGATGCATTGAATTAACGGTTGATATCTAGAGTTGTTTCCCCACCAATCACTACATGTAATTTCAATACATAATCTAATTATGAAGCAACTATTTATTCATCCTCATGCGTCAAAAATTTTTTGGTTGATGGAGGAAGATAAGATGAGATACCTAGTTTCCCATTGGTCCATGAAATGTCAAAAATTATTTTTGTACATTCTTGAATAACAATATTCACATACTTTTCATTACTTTAATTATTATGCAAATATTTTTTTCATAATCTTCTTTATATTTATGCTCACTCATGTGTACTAATTTTTTCTTTATTGATAAAAAATAACCATTGTTATCATGAGTGTGCATATAATTTCCTCCTTTAATGTGCATTTCACTTAGTAACACTACAAAAAATCCCTGTGATTTGCCTCATTTTTTGCTTCCACCCATTGTTTTAATGTATTGTTTGGAATTTTTTTGAAAACTTCAAAGCTATTTATCGAGATGGCGCAATTTTTTTCATTTATTGCACCGATCAATACAAGTCGACACTAATTAGCACCTAAAACAATGTTGCCTTTAGCATCGATATTAGCTTTGAGTGTAGCGTCGGCTTTAGCTTTGAGTTTAGCTTCAAGTTTAGTGTCGTGTTTAGCTCCAACTTTATCTTCAAGTTTAGCTTCGGGTTTAGCGTCGGTTTAGACACCCCTATGTCGAAGAGACTTATTTATATGTCTCATCGACAATGTAAAACAGTGAAATTTCAACAAGATATGGGCATATTAAGGAGAGAATCACTTATGTCACATCGACAAGGTATATCTACAAGTGCTCGGTGAAACACAACTCTTGAATATAACGAAGTAATGTTGATGAGACATTGAGATATCGGTAAGATAGATAAGATTGTCTAATCGACACTCTTCAAGTAATGATCAAAATCATACACCGCAATACCATTGGGAAGGTGAGCAACATATACGGTAGCGTGGTATACACCACAACCCTTCAACAATAAGCCTTGAATAAGGTGGTAGTGCGGTAAACAATGGAAGGGAAGGGGAAAATACCGCTATACCACAATGATAATCACAAGTCTCCTCAACATGGCAAAGTTACACTGATATATAAAGAAATACCATCGAAGGAAAATATCAATGAGACAGTGGCATATCGACAAGAGATATTAAATTATCTCAAAGACATCGACAACCAACATTAGAGGAACATAAGATCTAATGTCGATGAGACACTGAGATATCAGTGAGACAATTAATATTGTCTCATCAACACTCTTCAAGTAATGATCAAAATCATACACCGCTATACCGTCGGGAAGGTGAGCAACATATACGATAGAGTGGTATACACCACAACCCTGCAACAAGAAGTCTTGAGCAAGGTGGTAGTGCGGTAAACAACAAAAGGGAAGGGAAAAAGACAGTCATACCATAGTGGGTATAATAAGAGATGGTGGTAGTACGGTAATCATGGCATCATTAAAATTTACAACAATAAATACAAAAAATCACATCAGTTGCAAAAATTTAATGTTATTAATTTATTAAGAGTTGCCAAAACTAATATGACTGAATATCGTCCCATCGAAAGATAAGTGAGTTTTCCCAATATCGCACTCAATTGCAGTGCACTAGCATGGAAGGAGCTAAGGATACGAGAAGAAGAATTCTTGCAAGCATGAAATACTCAGGTAAGTGCAAGAAAACTCTCTCAAAGAGCTTTGTTAATATAAAAAAACTTTCAAGATTTTGTCATTTGAAGCCATAGTAGAGAAAATTGACATATTCCTCCTAAAAGAAAATGATCGGAAGTAAAATAATTGGGCCTAAAATTAAAGATGAAGAACCTAAAGTAAAGAAGAAAGCACTCCATCCTAAAATAAAACAATCAGAAGTAAAAGAAATTCAGCCTAAAATTAAACATGAAAACCTAAAGTAAACAAGAGACCACTCCATCAGTCCATATTAGATATACTTCCAGGGTCTACTAAATAGAGTAATAAGAAGTTTCTCATGGACACCGCACAAATTTGTAGAGATGCCCTCATTTCCAAATCTGGATGTGACCTATTTTGGTATTTTTAAACTAAGAAAAATGAGAACATTCCAGTGTCAAACACTTGGATGTTGGATATAGCAAGTTTGATTGTCCCAAATGGGTTTGTTGATGTAGAATTTATCAGAATGCTAACCAAACACTATCACACAACTACAAAATCAATAAGGTTTCCAAACGACACAGTATTGGTAGAAGTAACCAGAAAAGCCAACATTGAGTGTTTAGGCTTAAACAAGTAGGCTCTAACCAAGATAAACTTGCAAAAAAGTGAGGAGGATTATTATAGGTTAAAAAAGACTTATAAAACTGATGAGGTACTCCTATATATCAAAAGAGGCATTGGTAACAAAACATTCCCCATCTCTACTACCACTACTGAACCATTTAATGTAACAACTTTTTGCTATTACTTTGTGAATACATATTTAGCTCTTTGCCAAGTGTTGGGGATAGATGGCCATGAGAATTTAAAACCATGAAACTAATATTGAATATGACTTCACTTCATACCTTGAGAAGGCGTTAAATGATGAATTCTCCCAAGTTATTGATGATAGAGCACCAATTAAATTCAGAAACTATTCCCTATCATGTCATCTGATATTGTAGTAGAATAGGGACCATTGGACTAAACAAATGTACTTGGCTAATATAGATGAGCAAGGTAACCCACACCTGTCTAGAAATGGTGCTATATTTGGGATAGTTGGTGCAATAATTCAAGCTTTGTTGTATTCTACAAAGAATTTTTATGCATAATCCTTCGAGTTCTTGGGTATGCAATACCAACATTGTCAACCAAAATTTTGCAACTAGTGAGACCTTTGGCTTTAAGACCAAAGCAGGGTCATACACACAATTTTGGAGATTGGTTCTTCCTCCCGAAAGTTAAAATCATAAGATTTTATGGATGCCTTGTTGCTCCACACATACTGCCAAAATTTGTGCCCCTCATATTAGCATTTCTTGAATTTATGTGGCAAATGATGTGGATGGAGAAATATATAATACACAAGCAAAAGAAAGGCGCTTTGCTACCAAACCAAACCAAGTGTGAAGAGTGGATTGTAGGCTCAGACACACTAGAGGAGTTACTATATTATTTGAAGACAAGATATGCATTGAAATCTGAAAAAGAAAGAGCCTTTGACCCTAAAAATCATATGAACAACATAAGGCACAATATTCTTACCAAAATGGTTGTGCCACACCAAGTGGATCATTTTGAAGAAGATGTCATAATGAACTGTATTACTTGTAATGATGCATTTAGTAGAAGGAAAAAATGCGAATATATGAAGAAGCTTGAAGAAAGGATGAAGCAGAGGTCCAAGGATTTCCTAGGATACTTTGTTGAGGAAAAGGACCCCATCAAGAGGATAGAATTGATAATTGGTAGATTTGAAGACTTGTACAGAAAGAAGGAAGCATATCTCGAAGAACATGATAGTGGTGCAACTACAGAGCATACCCTAGGTGAAATCTTTGATCCTCCCATGGAGAAATTACCTCCCAAAAGATAGAAGATAGGAAGCATTGAACAGTTAGTACCTTATGAGGATACTAAAGAGGTGGGCGATACTGAAGAAGTGGCTATAGTACTATAGTCATTGAAAGGTGATATTGAAGTTGATCAGCCCATCCTTGAGACCAGTGCCCATAAACACGAGGAAAGGATGGGTGATGTAGAAAAATAAAGTACAGAGGTACATGAAGATGAAAGGGAAATTGCAGCCAGGATTTTCATAGAAGATGATGAATTCATTAAGAATCTTGAGTTTAAGGATTTTTGGATGAAGATGAAGATAAATGAATTTCAAGAGAGGATGGAATCAGCTGAAGCGGGAATTGAAAAATTAGAGAAAAATGAGATGGTAGCACAAAAAAAATAGGAATTAAGAGTTGACAACATTGACATTAGCCCCCAGAAGGCTAGAGAAATGGTCTTGAAGAGAAATATGATCATTTTCCCTGGCTTGGAATTAAAGAAAATGTTTCTACTTGATCAAGTGTAGTCTTAGGAAGATCCGATGCTATTTGCAAAATTTGAATCCGATGAAGGTGTGAGTGGAGCTAGGTATAACCCAAAGATTGAAACCCTAGCCATATGGATCAAACAGAAAAATACACAGAAGCCAAAATTATTGGATGTAATTCAATGGATGAAAGGGGTGATGATGGTAAGGACAATACAAGATACCACCCCTTTAGAGGTAGCCACAATGACCATGCATTCTTTCATGTTCACTTGAGCAATTGTTAAGGGATTAGAAGATAGATTGAAGGAGTATGAAAAGGAACAAAGGTTTATAAATAATGAAGTTAATAAACTGTTCATGGATAATGTCAAATTGAAAGAACAATTAAGAGGAGCAAGACCCTCACAAAGCAAGGAGATGGTGTTATACAGGCCTCCTATTGCTCCAATGGATATGTTGAAGAATATTTATATAGAACAGGTAAAAACTCCAAAGAAGGAAGTGGATGATGTAAAGAAGGCCAAAAATCAAACCTAGGATGAAGTGAAAAGATGAATTTGTGAAGTTATGGAAAAGATTCTTGAGCACAGGATAAAATCAGTTATGGATAAACTAGAGAATCTGCATGATAGTTATAAACACTTCATTAGTCAATGGATCAAATAAAGACACATATGTGTGTATTAGATCCTTTGTTCAAAAGGTGGTAGCCTATTCACCACACTTTGGATAAGTTATGCAAAGCTATACAAAGAAGTCCTGATGCACCTGTTATGCCTTGCATAACCACCCCATCTTTTGCCTTGGTCAAAATGGGTCCCCCTTTATGTTTTTGTTTTTGGTTGTTTTTCAAACAAAGTTTGGAGTCTTTCTTTTCCAATACTTTGTTTTTCTTCGGTTTATTCTGTTGGAACCGGAACTAGAACCGAATCAAGTTTTAAAACTTCTTTCAAATACCGATTCCAATCCCCGTCCCGACAGTCTTCTTTTGCCCTTTTTGTTTTTCCTTTACTGGAGCCGGAGCCGGAGTGGAAGTTATGTCCGAATTTATTCAAAGTGTCAAAATCAAATACTGTTCCACCTCTGACTTCACTTTTTGGTCTTTCGTTTTAACTTAGGTTTTTGTGTTAAGTTTTCTCATTTTGGTCTTTTTGTTTTATTTTGTCATTTTGTTTCACTTTATTCTTTGTTGGTGGAACTGGAACTGGAATGGGAACCGAGTTGGAAATTTAGACAAGTTTCTAAATCATTTCTCATCTCGATTCCGCTCTCGTTGTTTTGGGTTGTTGACTTTACTGAAGTCACATAGCAGTAATGTGCTAGTTCCCTTTACAGTTCTGACTCTTCTCTACCACATTTATGGCATTAATTACAGGTGCCATGCACACACGTAACTGCTAGTTTTTACCTTAATTAGGGATTAACTCAAAGTTATCATCATTATTGAAAAGATCAAAGAGAAAAGTAGAGTTGCAATGGAGCTTTTGTGCATTTGAATCGATTGAAAGAGAGAGACAGTTGTGCATAGAATTGCTTCAACGGATTAACCTATTTATTTGGCGTTTGAGGTAGGGTTTATGTTCTTCTCTTTTGTTTTATTTCACATTTTCCATTTTTGTTCGTTTCTTTGGTTTGTGCGGATTCGTGATTCTCGATTCTATTGTGAGTTCATCTAATTCATTTTTGTTTTTGTTTTTGTTCTTTGATTGTTTGTTTATTTTCATTTTTTTTTCTTTTATGGTTTATGTTTCTCATTTTATGTCTTTCATCACAATCATTTTCACGTTTTAATCATGACCGTATCGTGAAGCCCTAGTATTTAAAATAGCATAGATTAATTGCAGTTTTTACTTTGGTAAGGTCTGGTAAATGATGGTTTTTACTTAGGAATCTTGTTTCACATTAGATTTGGTTGGTTTAAATGGGGTTAAATTTGTGCCCTAGTTATTTAAAATTGATGGTTTTTTTGATTTAGGATTTTGACATGTTCTTGTTTTAATATGATGCCCTAATTTCATACAGTCGCCTCTCGGTCATATGGGATGGTCTTGTATAGGTTATTTTTAAGCCCCTTTTTGTTTTGATATTACCTAGTTCTTAAATCATGAAGTTATTTATCGACTTGTTAAAATCATTTATGACGTCATGGTTATTTTAGGCGGAAGTAGAATCGGAATCGATTTAGACTTCAAAGCATGTTTTGTAATTAGGATTGATTCCATTTCCCATCCCGTCTCTGACTCCGCTTACAATAAGAAGCACACTCTCAAAATATTGGTAACTCAGGCGGAACGAACCGGAACTGGAACTAAATGTGAAATTTGAAAATCTTCATGGAACCAAATTGGTTTTCTTTCCAATTCCGATTTCGGTTACCATTCCAACTCTGACTCTGGTCCCGCTTGTTATTACTATAAGCTCAATTATTGTTTGACTCTGATCTCGACAATGTTTTAAAAAGAGACTGTTTAGAATGTTTTCTACCTGGTTCTGCCTCTGGTATAAATATGAAGGGTAATGTTTTTTAAAGCATATTTTGTGATATTTATTCAAGGATCTAATTTGAGGTTTTGTTGGAAGAAGTTGAAAAATATCAGGAGTATCAGGAAATGGGGATGTTGGTACATCTAGTACCCCAAATTCACATATTTCAAGATGGCTAGATTTGAGGGTCATCCCCACTTACTTCCAAGGTGTTGCAGCAACAGGATGGTACTGATGGAGTTTGTCTATCAAGCTCTAGGGGTTAATGCCCAATTTGGGATGAAGCACAAAATAGGTTTAAATAATTTTCCCATGCAATTGGGTGAATACAACTGCCCACACCTTGTGGGAGCTAAGGTCGTTTGTAGTGAATTGATACATTTGAAGTTGGGCTTGTATACTGCCTGAAAGCACTTTGACCCAAAGAAGAAAATGAATGCTTTTTTTGCTTCGGTCTTTGACAAGCATTTCAACCTACTAGAGGACTTCTGGAGTGATTTGTAGGATGAATATGACCTAAGGAAAAGGAATTATGAGAGGTTTCATGTTTCACTTATGGTGGAGTTCGGGATCAAAGATGATATTCCTGATACATTAGTAGATGATGGAGTTGTGTTGGATCCATCATATGAAGCATTGAACATTGGTACCAAAAGTTTGGATCCAGTAGATTCGGATAATGAGGAGACCATAGACATCAAGAAAATAGGGTGACCGGTCTTGGATAGCAGTATCCATTGGGTTGTTCTAAGAACTAGAACTCCTGGGGGTCCAACTCCTAAGAAGGGGAAGGGATATAAGAGAATCAAGAGGAAGTTGCCTCCCAAGGAGACTTTGGAATTCTTCCCTCCTAATAATGAAGAGATTGAGCTTGAAGCATCGACTCAAGATGAACCAGAGGCACAGGATGAGATGCCAAAACAGGACCTGTTGCTTCAACACCAACAATAGGGGAGTCATCTGCTCAAGTCCCTATTACAAAGAAGCAAAGTAAAGAGATGCCTAAGGGGACTCTTCATGATATTGTTGAGTCATTAAAGGGAAAATGAGTAGAGGTGCAGATCCATGATGTTGGAACAGACTCTGATGAGACTTTGTCAGAGAAGGATACACAAGAAAATATGCCTCTAGCAGAGGAAACTGACCATGTGCTAATGGAGGAAGATCAGTGGGAATTCTTTGAGGAAGAAAAGAAGGCTTCGGATGATCAAGCACATGCAGTAGCAATGGATGAGTAGAAGGCAGTTGATGCTAAGGCACAAGTAGATGCCTTACTTCAACAACAACAAATAGAATCCAAGCAAAGAGCTGATGAACTGTAGAAAAAATAAAGGAAAAAGGAGCATGAGCTAAGGACCATGGAAAAAAATGACAAGCTCGAGCTGGTGCAGAAGATTCATGAGATTGAAGAAGAAAAGGCTAAGCAGCAGAAGGAAAGAGAACCCCTTGTGGATAAAATTAAAGTAATTGAAGAAGATCATAAGAAGAAGGAAGAGGGAAAATGTATACAAAAGGAAAAAGATAATGAGGAGCTTTCCAAACAGCTAAAAAAGGAAAAGGAAGCCTTAAACAAACTCAAAGTGTTAGAAGAAGAGAGGAACAAGCTACTTGACGGAAAAATGTTAGAAGAGGAAAGATTGAAGAAGGAACAGGAAAACAAGAGGGTACAAGAGCAGAAAGATAAAGAAGAAGCTAAAAAGCTTGTACAAAGAGATGTAGAGGGAGAGCAACAGAATGTCCAAGAGGTTGATTCTCAACCTAAAGTTAATATGATGTAGTATTTATCATCTACAGCTGCTTCTTCTTCTTCAACTATGATGTCTACTACTCCAAGTGCTCCTACTTGGTTAAAATTGGATCTTCAAAAGAGGCCGATAACATCATCACAACCTCTTGATTGGGAGGATATGATGAAGGAGATTGAAAAGGAAAGGCCCAGGAAGAAGGCCAAGATTCTACATTCCACTAGACTTACTGAAAGAGGAGAAATCGTTGTTGAATGTACAATACCAATGGTGACCAAGGATGTGAGAGAGATGCATTTGACTAATTACCAGTTAGGCATGGCTAATTTGGGGAGACCTACCAGAAATCAACAAATTAACTTGATTGATGTGGTAGCATCGTCCACCAAATCAAGAATGGTGAAGGATAAACAAAGAAAAGATGAGCTTAAGGGTCAATTGGATCAATTTCATACTTTATTGAAGAATTTTTCTGGTTTGAGGTCACAACAAATTGTAACCATTGAGACACCAATTTTTCTTAGCAAGAAAGAGGTGGATGATTTGGTGTAGGTAAGGAGTAAGGTGGAGATGATGGATAGATGGATTGACAGGCTAAATTAGGAAATAGGTGAAGTGTTGGGAGATAGTTTTGAGGTCCACAAAATAAAACTAGAGTTGATAGAAGAGATGAAGCAACATGCTAAAGAGTTAGGAGAACAAGAAGAGGAGTACAAAGGATATATCCAGAAGTTGAAGGAGATCAGTAAATTGTCAAAATGCACTCTTCTAGAACAGTCAATTCTGGAAGAGGACAATGCAGATTTCTTGGAAAAGACCTCCAACATAATCTGGTTTAGATCTGACTTTTTGTATAAACATAAGAATGAAGTTCAAGATTCTAGTAAGGATCTAAATGAACATATTGATGAGTTAGAAGCAGTTATTGTTATTATAGTAAATTTTGATATACCGGTAAAGGATGGCCTACCTTTAAGTCAATTAAAAGAGTAATGGGATGATAGACTTAACGAGGTTGTGCAAAAGGGAGATGTTGGAAAGGATTTGTTGTTGGACCGGTTAATGGATATTAAAGAAGAAGTGAGAGCTGATAGAAGGGAATTGGAAAAGCTAAGAGACATGAGAGAGTTTTCTATTGCTGAACAGAAGAGGATCAAGTTCAAAGACAATTGGATTGATGGACCAGATATGGATATAATCTAACAACTCTTTTCTAGTTACGATGAGTACACTTCAGAGAAAACTCCACGTGCATAATTGATAGTCCTATGGACGCATGCATGACTAATAGTTTTATAGGCACATGGATTTCTTTTCTCTTCTCTTTTCTTCTCTCCAGTTTACTAAATGTTCAATGTAGGAACTCAAGATTAATTGATATGAATTTCCAAGAAAATTCAAGTCCCTAAAAAGGTGGATCTCGACTTAAGATAGAGAAGACTTCATATTTTTGTATATCTATAAATACCCATGGGCTATCATATTGTAAGGGTGGGCTAATAACAATAGAATTGGCCACCTGATAGTAGGAGATATAATTTTATAGCTTTAAAGAGATACTTTGTTATGATTTAGTTACAGTTGAATACAATTACAGGATTTTATGTAATATGGTGTTGGAATTGAGTTTTGCTTGATAAGGTTGATGAATTATAGTTTATTTGTATGCCAGTGATTGTGTTGAAGCATAAGTGTTTCTTATGTGATGAAAAATCATTAGAGGAAATCGAATTTAAGGATTATTTCATTAGATTATTTGTGGATTCAGTTATTAAATGTCTGTTGATCTATGATCTTGGCAACAAATGAGAAGTTTTGTTCTTTTTTGAATCTTTGAAGTTTTTATGATGTGTGATTGTGATGATTAAATTAAGAACCATTGATGCATGCAATAGTATGGATTGTTTTTGTAAATTGTATCATGTTATGGTTTTCTTGAAATAGTGGAAAAATATTCGTTGTTGAAGATATATGTCTGGATATTAGATAAATTTCATTCATGTTTCACTGATGTACACCTTGATCTATCTTTTTCTTTTATTTAAAACCCTTTTTTCGTTAAAAACAATCCAAAGAATTAGTCATTACTTGCATTCCTTGTTACCAGCACAGGCCCGTTGAATATTACAGTTGCATGGACCAATTGAGTGACATCAGATAGTTGAGAACCAACTACCAAGACGTTGGGAGTGAGGCTACTATATGCTATCTTTCTTTTTCAGGAGAAATAGAGTAGAAATATTTTGTTTAACGTTGTTTGTGTCATTTTAACCATCAACATCACCTACAACATTAAAGCCAACTAGAAAAACTATCAAGATGATTATTAATGAATTTTAGTATTTACAAAGGGTTTGTTAAAAATATTGTAAAATAAATGGATTTATTCCATAGCTAGAAATAGTGGTATATACCTGAAATCGTGAGAGCTAGTGATCAGTTGAAGGAATTAGATAAGAGGAAGAAATAATTTAATGAGGTTGTGCATAAGTGCGTAACTCATATACAGGAGGATGATGATACGAGTATTCCCAAGCTAAATTAGATCATGGATGGGTTGATTGTTCTTGATGTGGGATACCTTAAGTTTGTCAATGATACAAATGAATTACTAGATATTTGATGGAAAACTCATCCTGCAAACATGCAAAAGATCCAAGAATATAAGTAGCCATCAAATTTTACGGTGTATCAATGGGAGGAAAAGTATTTGGTTTTAAAATAATAGGACAATGAGGTGAGAGCATTTGGACATTCATCACAGAGAGGAAGAATTTTCCAGACCAATGATCATGGGTCTTCTATGTTGAATAATGGAGCCATATGTCAAAATGTCTTAGGTCTTGTTATTTCCTTAATTATGCTAATTAAATAGTTTTTGGTTTCAAAAGAATAGGACATTGAGGCGAGAGCATTTGGACATTCATCGTGCAGAGGAAGACTTTTTTAGATCAATGATCACGAGTCTTCTACGTTGAAAAATGGAACCATATGTCAAAATTTCTTAAGTCTTTTTTATTTCCTTAATTATGCTAATTAAATAGTTGTTAGTAAAAGAAGTAGTTATGAAAGCTCGTTTATTTTTGTGAAAGGCCTATAGCTTGTTGCTTCCTATATAAATAGGAAACCAAGGCCTAGTTTTAAATTATCATCATCATCTAACATTTCAATTATGAAAACTTGTGTTTTTAACATATATCAATTGAAGCAATATAATGTAGAACATCTTATTATTAGAGATTCTCCATTACTGTGTTATCATTTTGTATTTTTTTGATGTTTTCCTTACTTATTTCTTCTTATATTTGAATGAATATCAGTTATTGAGCCTCAATATTGTGCTTATCACTTTTAAGTACAATCATCAAAATTTTATTTTCATTTCTTCTCCCAGTTAATCTTAATTCATTTCAACACAACACAGTAGGTTGCATGTTAAATTTCAAACATTTTCTTTGCTTTTTTTTGTATATATTATTTTCTCAGTGCATCATTATGTAACAACAATTTCACTTCTGAGATATATAGTAAAAATAAATGAAAGCACGTGTTTTCTTTATCAAGGGAAATGTATGGTGAATACCCTATGTCTTTCAGATAAGTGTGCAAGTGAAATAAAATATAACTAATTGAATCTGATTACTTATTGCATGTGGATTACCCTTAGCAAGAGACTACTTATCTTTTCTTAAAGGAAGCCTTTATATTTCATGTCTACGAAAGGAAATTACTACTTAACAACAGGTTCGTGAACTTCATTCAAATTAAGATTGGCGTAAAAATCCATCCCCGTAAATGTTGTTTGGTCTAGAATTATAATGGAAAATAAAAAAGCTTGCTAGGAGAATAAAATAGGTTTTCAATTGTCCAAGTACAACATAATATTACTAAAGAATTTCAAATTTTAGGCCATAAGAATCATCCTTTTTTAAACATGGATTGCAAATAATTCTAAAAATTTAGAAGTCTTGATCATTAACATTATTGTTTGCTACAATGTCATCCAGTGTATCATTTTCAATGTTCATATGTTCTTTCTAGTATTTAATATTATCATCATCCTCATCTTGACCTGCATCATCTTCTTCATGATTGAAATTTGACTGTAGACCATCTATATTGTTACCAGATGTATTTGGATCATCATTTTCTATACCATCCATATTGTTGTCTTCCATAACATCATCTAACTTTGGATTGTTGTCTTCTTGTGCCTGAACATAACCATCTTCAACATCATCATGGATGTCAATTTATTCAATGTTATCTAATCCCTCTCCCTTATTTTTTTGGCCATCATTGCTTTTCTCAGTATCCACTAATGCATCGTCAAATACATGCCTTAATCTTGGATCATAATGTATGACAAATATCCATTTCGGGTCTAAAATATCTTCATAGAAAAATACCTGCACATGAATGCCATACATATATTAGACATTATATAAATTGTATGAACATATATACATCAATTGAATAATGGAACATTATTTTATAGACTACCTTTTTTATACAATAATTGTTATAAAACACAATTTTAGAAAAGGACAATGCAGATTTCTTGGAAAAGACCTCCAGCATAATCTAGTTTAGATCTAACTTTTTGTATAAACATAAGAATGGAGTTCAAGATTCTAGTAAAGATCTAAATGAACAGATTGATGAGTTAGAAGCAGTTATTTATATTATAGTAAATGTTGATATACTGGTAAAGGATGGCCTACCTTTAAGTCAATTAAAATAGAAATGGGATGATAGACTTAAGGGGGTTGTGTAAAAGGGAGATGTTGGAGAGGATCTGTTGCTGGACCGGTTAATGGATATTAAAGAAGAAGTGAGAGCTGCTGAAGGGAGTTGGAAAAGCTAGGAGACATGAGAGAGTTTGCTGCTGCTGAACTGAAGAGGATCATGTTCGAAGCAATTGGATTGATGGACCAGATATGGATATACTTCAACAACTCTTCTCCAGTTATGATGAGTACACTTCAAAGCAAACTCCACATGCATAACTAATAGTCATATGGCCACATGCATGACTAACAGTTTTATAGGCGCATGGCTTTCTTTTCTCTTCTCTTTTCTTCTCTCTAGTTTACTAAATGTTCAATGTAGGAACTAGAGATCGATTCATCTGAGTTTCCAAGAAAATTCAAGTCCCTAAAAAGGTGGATCTTGACTTAAGATAGGGAAGACTTCATATTTTTGTATATCTATAAATACCCATGGGGTATCATATTGTAAGGGTGGGCTAATAACAATAGAATTGGCCACCTGATAGTAGGAGATAGAATTTTATAGCTTTACAAAGATACTTTGTTATGATTTAGTTACAGTTGAATACAATTACAAGTTTTTACGCAATATGGTTTTGGAATTGAGTTTTACTTGATAAGGTTGATGAATTATATTCTATATGTATGCCAATGATTGTGTTGAAGCATTAGTGTTTCTTATGTGATGAAAAATCATTAGAAAAAACCAGATTTAAGGATTATTTCATTAGATTATCTATGGATTGAGTTATTAAATGTCTGTTGATCTATGATCTTAGCAACGAATGAGAATTTTTGCTCTTTTTTGAATCTTTGAAGTTTTTATGATTTGTGATTGTGATGATTAAACTAAGAACTATACATGCATGCAATAGTATGGATTGTTTCTGTAAATTGCATCATGTTATGGTTTTCTTGAAATAGTGGAAAAACATTCATTATTGAATATAAATGTCTGGTTATTAGATATATTTCATTCATGTTTCACTGATGTACACCTTGATTTATCTTTTTCTTTTATTTAAAACCCTCTTTTCGTTAAAAATAGTCCAATGAATCAATCATTGTTTGCATTCCTTGTTACCAGCACAAGCCCCTTAAATATTACAGTTGCATGAACCAATTGAGTGACATCAGACAGTTGAGAACCAACTACCAGGACCTTGGGAGTTAGGCTACTATATGTTGTCTTTCTTTTTCAGGACAAATAAAGTAGAAATATTTTGTTTAATGTTGTTTTTGTCATTTTCACCATCAATAGATCTGGCGCTAAAAGGAGGGCCAAAGGAACAAGTTGGCTTGCATTGTTTCATTCTCACCAGAGAAATACGGGAGGATTCTCAGATCCTCTACCAACTTTGAACCATTACAAGAACTCCAAACCCTAGTTAGACCTAGACCCCATGCTCATAGAATATTGATACCTACATTTCCACCACTACTTACTCCACCTGGATTTCAACCAAATCTACCTACACCACCACCAGTTCAACCTACATCACCACCACTGGCTCAACCAATATCACCACCACCAATTAGGCCTGTGTCGCCACCAATTTAGCCTATATCACCACCACCTACTCAACCAATCTTACCCATGGCTTACTTTGTGAATAAACCCTCTCCGTTAGGGACTATTCCAGGGGGAACCCATGATCTACCAAAGAACCCAAATTTTTTTTGTCCCAAGTACATGCATGGTGAATCAAGAAGTGTTGGGGAGCATATACAAGCTTTCAAAGTTTCTTGTACCCATTCTCAAGTTTCTCATCAGGACGTGGTATGTAGATTGTTTCCTTATTGTTTAGGGGACATGGCGTATAACTGGTACCTAAATCTGCCCCGGGGATCTATTCTGGATTGGACAGATTTAGAAAATGCTTTCATTAATCAATTTAGGGTCTATGTAGACCCTGCCATCTTGTATCACCAATTTTCCACCATAAGAAAGGAACATCATGAGTCACTGCCTCTATTCAACACTAGGTTCCAAAGTATGTTTCATAGGATGCAAGATCATTACTTAGTGGCTGAAAATATTGCCATTCAAGCATATTTAAGAGTTGTTGATCCCTTGATTGGCTTATTCTTGCAGAGAACTTATCAGGCCAATTAGATTTACTCTTTGTCTAAGGTTTATCATCTAGTTATCAAATTGCAACAACAGATAAGTTTGCAATCAGGAGGTTTAGGAGCAACTCTTCCTCCCATGAGTTATCAGATGCCTAACCCACCATTGTACAACACTGTCCCAGGGATGTCTTATTCCCAATATGGACCTGTGTCTGAGTTACAAGCCCCACCTGTTGTGCCCTTAATGGCATGCAAGATTCCTCCCAAATACCCCAAAATCAACAACAAGAAAAAGCAAGGGGATCAACCCATGTTCATTCTCCATCCATAGTGCAAAATGTGCAAAATGAACAAACTGTTCAACTGACCATTGAGTTAGAAACTATCAAAAAGACTCTATCTCAAATGTCTAATGGCATGGCATAGCTTAAGCAAAACCCTCCCCACCACCAAAACCATAATTATCATAACCAGGGAGGTTACAACAACCAGGGGAGCTATTCCAATCAGAACACCAACCAGAACTTCCAGAATCATAACTCCTCTAATCAAAATTACCAAAATCAAAACAAAGGATATAACTAGAGGCCCAACAACAATAATAGGCAATGGAATATTGGACCTAAAAATGGGCGAGTTTCCCATAATTATTAGTCGGGTGAAGAGAGATCATATACTGATAATGTGGTTCATCTTAATTTCATGACTAATTGGTGCAGGCTACACGATACTGTAGCACATTCTAAGGTTAATTGCCCAGAGATGGAGAAAATCATAAAAATTGCACAAGTTGATGCTCATCCTCCAGTAGGAAATTCCATTCAAGATAATGGGTCAGTCAGTACTGCTATGACTTATGAGACTATTGAAGAGAAACACCAATTTCCCATGCAAGGAGATAATGAGCTAGAGGAAGATGTGTATGATGCCCAAGCCTTTCAGTCCAAAGGTGGTCACTTTCTAAGAAATTAGAATAAGGGCCCATTTACTACATATGCACCCCCAAACAACATGGTCCCACCAAACCAAAATGCAGATAATAACCAACCGCCACCAAAGGGACCTTCTGACTCTCATAATAGAGGCAATCTGCCTGCTTTTTCCTAAGTATCAAGTGGCGAATGACTCCGAATTTGATTTTATTGCAGAATTGCGGAGACGTAAGACATCATTTTCATTCTTTGACATTATGAAGTGGTGCCTAGCTCAACGAGAAGTGGTATTGAAGGCCCTGGAGGAGGCATACCGCTTAAAGGGAAAAGGTAAAGTGACTCCAGTAAATGAGACAAATGCAACCATCTATAAAGGTAAGACTAGTACCCTGCCTTTTCTTTTACGTTTAGAGATTTTTGGAAAGAATTTGCATAACTGTTTATTGGATTTTGGAGTGTCAGGTAATGTTATGTCCTTTTCAATATGTAAGAAGTTAGGATTAAATCCTATCTTGACCAATAAGAAAGTGATCCAGTTAGACAAAACTAAAGTCAATGTTGTAGGTGAACTAAAGAACATGCATGTACAAGTTGGATCAGATCCAAGGATCCAAACCTACATAGATATCCAAGTGGCTAACATCCTAGAGACATATAGTATGCTTCTAAGTCAGGAGCTAATGAAAAGTATTGGGGGATATTTGTCCTTGGATTTCTCTCACATGTGGTTACCCTGGAAGGGGGTACCAACACAAATAAGGATTGAGAGTGAACCAAGACTCAAGCATATGATTATAAAATATGATGCTTCAAATGAAGTAGCATATTTCAAGACTGAGATAGGAGTTTACAAACAAGAGGAAGTCCTTACTTTCTTTGTAATTAGTCCTGAGGGTACATTTCCCCTAGAACACAGTGACCCAATGATCTACATCAACCAACATGTTCTAATAGGAAAATTGCAACAAGATAGGCTGCTATTAGGAGGAGAAATGGATTTTAGTTTGTTGCTTCCTAATTGGTGTAGGATTCATTATCACAATCATTCGAAGTTAACATGTCAATCATGCCTAGATATCCTAAGTCATGTAGGCCAGCCTTAGAAAGTTTGTCAAGAGGAACCCCAGACTCCCATCAATGAGTTCTCTTTTAAAGTTAAGGATGCTACCATTCTTACTCGGACTAGCCTTTCTCAGGAGGAAGGTTCCACACAAGTGCAGAAAATTCAGGTTCTAGGCTCCAACATTCAAAAGTAAATTGAGGTGTCTCAGTTCTTCTTCAATACACCTACCCTAGATACTCTACCCATGCCTAAGGCATTGATGAAAGATGAATTAGATTGCAATTTAACTCAAGAAGTTGTTCAGGAAGAGATGGTTGAGCCAGTTGAAAACATATAAAATTCCTCAAGTGAGCCTTGCCCCAAGTCAATTGATGATGACCAACAAAAGTCTAAGCCGCCACACATCCCAAGTAAGTCAACTCTCGTTATCTCTAAAAAGAAAGATCTCCCGACCAAAGACCAGTTGTGGACTCTTAAATTTGATGGTTCCAAATCCAAAGCAGGAAGTAGAGCAGGGATTGAACTAACCAACTCGAAAGGAAAGACTTACTTTGCTTCTTATAGATTGCAGTTTGGTTGCACAAACAACGTGGCCAAGTATAAAGCACTTGCTCATGGACTTATTTTTGCTCATAAAAAGGTTACTGCTTTCATGTTCATGGGAGATTCTCAAGTGATTATAAAATAGGTACATAGCTAGTATACATGTCATAACAAAAGATTGGTTGCGTACAAAAAAAAAGTTTGGAACTTAATTGAAGATTTTGATGCTTTTGGGATTGCTCTGATCCCTAGAGAAGCTATTCAAATTGCAAATTCTCTTTCTTTTGCTGCTAGCACTTTGGAACCCATGCAAGACTCTAATTTGAAGATATTTTCAGTTGAATTAATCTCAGTCCCAATTGTTCCTGATAATGTCTGACATTTTCAAGTATTTGATGATGATCAACATATATTGGCATTTTTGGCAAGTTCTAATGTTTTTGAAGGACAAATAATAGATGAGTCTGAAAGAGATCAGGGAAATTGGGATCCGGAGAATGGTAGTGCGGAAGGGATATTGGCTTTAAAGAGCAATAAAATTTTGAAAAGGATGGTAGCTTTGGAGAGAATATTTGTCTCTGACCCACAAGCTCGTTAAAGGGTGCAGACAGAGAGTGATGGAGTGAAATATGAATATGTTAATTTGACTCACATAGGCCTTGAAAGGAATGTTCTTATAGGAAAGACTTGTCCTCAGGAAATTAAGGACAAGATTGTAAAATTTTTGGAGCAGAACATTGAAGCCATTGCTTGGAGTTATGATGATCTCCAAACTTTTGACACTTCGGTGATCACGCATACCATACCTCTCAAGCCAGGAGCCAAGCCTTCTCATAAAAAAAAATGCTCAGTCAATGCTTTAATTGAGCCCTTGATTCAGAAAGAGGTGCAAAAGCTCCTATCTGCAAGAATAATCTTTCCTGTTAGACATTCTACTTGGGTGGAAAATTTAGTTCCTATACGCAAAAAGAATGGTGAAATAAGATTATGTGTTTATTTTAGGAATCTAAACAAAGCCTCTGAGAAAGATAATTATCCATTGCCTTCTCTTGAGGAAGTATTAAAAAAGGTTAATGGGTCTTAGATGATGTCATTCTTAGATGGTTATTCTAGGTACAATCAGGTCCTCGTCAGTCATGAGGATAGAATGAAGATAGCTTTCACCACCAAATGGGGCACATTTTCCTATCGGAGGATGTCATTTGGTCTTAACAATGCTGGAGCTACCTTTCAATGAGAAATGGATGTGGCTTTCAAAGATCTGATAGGGAAGTGTATAATTATTTATGTGGATGATTTAATCTCCAAGAATAGAGAAGACCATGTTGCTAATATGGAAAAAGTTCTCAAAAAATGTATAAGCTATGGTGTCTCTCTTAATCCAAAGAAGTGTGTGTTTGCAGTATCTGAAGGGAAACTCTTAGGTCACATGATATTAGAGGAAGGTACATCTATAGATCCTGATCGAGTGGAGGCTATCTTGAAATTGACAAGGCCAGGCAGCAAGAAAGAAATGAGATCCTTCTTTGGGAGGATCAATTTTGTTAGAAAGTTTATAACAGGGTTTGTGGAGATCCTCAAACCTCTTAATGAAATGATGATTAAACATGAAAATATTGAGTAGAGTAATGAAGCTAAATCTGCTTTCTCACAGATTAAACAGTCTATATTTGAGGCACCTATTATGAAAAGCCCAAATTATCTAAAACCTTTTTATATCTATTCTTTTGCTTTTGACCATTCATGTGCAGCTATGTTAACACAACAAAGAGGAGAGGGAGAGAAAAGACCTATTTCCTTTATGAGCTCTCCATTTAAGAATGAAAAAGTGAGATACCCACCACTGGAGAAACAAGCCCTCACATTGGTACAAGCAGTAAAAAATTTCAGGCATTACATACTTCAAATTAAAGTAATGGCCATAGTTCCAAATCCAACTGTGAAGTTTCTTTTGATGCAAAGTGAGTTGGGAGAGTGAAGAGGAAAGTGGATGGTAATTCTACAAGAATTTGACTTAGAGATTCGCCAGATAAAACTCATTCGAGGGTAAGGTTTATCAAAAGCAATGGCATATGTTTACAAAAATATCACTTGTCAGTACTATACTATCCAATCATTTACTAAGGATCCCTGGTACACAGACTTGATTTTCATCCTCCTCAATAATAGATGTCCAGAAGGAATGAATACTACTCAAGGGAGAGCACTGAGGATCAAGAGTGCTCACTACATGCTTAAAGGGGGATCCATATACAAAAAGAATTTTCAAGGGATTTACCTACACTGTTTGGATTAGCAAGAGACCAAGCATGTTATTTCTGAGTTTCATGGAGGGCATGAACTAGGGCATGGGTCTGATGATGCTTTGGCTCATCAACTTCATAGATCAGACTATTATTGGCCTTATGTATTTCAAGATGTACATCAACATGTCATAACTTGTCATGTATGTCAAAATTGTCCACCCAAGAAAGAAATCTTGCAATGCCTTTGCAACTAGTGTATGAGGTAAGGCCGTTTTCTCAATGGGCCCTGGATTTTGTAGGTGTTATTAATCCTAATTCTTCTGCAGGTCATAAATTCATCTTGACTGCAACTAACTACTATACATGCTAGACTGAGGCTCAGCCCTACAAAAATAGCACAATAGAGGTGGTCATCAAATTTTTGATTGAGAACATCATGACCAAGTTTGGAGTTCCATTCACTCTGGTATGTGATAATGGCCCTAATTTTTCTTCTATTGAATTCATTCAATGGGCTTATGAACATAAAATTGTTTTGAAGTATTTGTCCAATTACTACCCTCAAGGAAATGGAGTGGCTGAGTCCACAAATACAAAATTGTTGGAAGTAATAAGAAACTTGTTAGAGAACAATCCTAGGGATTGGCACACCCAATTGAGCTTTTCCCTATGGGCAGATCGAACCCGAGTCAAAGCAGCTCTAGGAAATTCTCCTTTTAAGTTCGTCTATGGCCAAGACCCAATCTTCCTGATCCATTTACAAATCCTTGTTCTTAAGTCTATGCAGGAATTTTACTCCAAGGATGATAGGATCAAAGTTAGATTACTTAATTTTCTTAACATGGAAGAGCAAAGAGATGCTTCTTTGCAACAATTCTCTAAGCATCAAGCTTTCATCAAGCACTAGTTTGACAAAAGAGCCAAGATAAAAGCCTTTAGGATATCAGATCTTGTATTACAATGGGATAAAGCCAGAGAAAAGAAGGGATATCATTAGAAGCTTGATAGACTTTGGTTAGGTCCTTATCAAGTGGCTGAGATACTAGGCGAGAATGTTTTTCATTTAAGTACCTTAACAGGGGAACCTGTTCCATTTCTAGTTAATGGTCATTTTCTTAAGCACTATTTTGGTTGATGAAAGGTCTGATGTTTTGAAGAGGAATGTATTATACTATATCATATGTAATTAACTTTAAGTTCTTCTTTGTTTTTTTTTTTTGTTTTCTCTTTCCTTTCTTTTTGTTTGTTTTGTTTGTCTTGTTTCTTTGGGGATCTTCATTTTTGTCCATCTCAAGACAAGGGGTTGTTATTCAAAGTATGCTATTGTTACTATGAGAGAAATTAGTTTAGGTATTTCCATCATCATCGTTTGAAAAGGGACTTCGTTCTGAAACTTATGTCTTATGATCATTCTAATGTTGGTTTGAAAAGTTATTTAAGGATAGAAGATACATTGTGAATATATCATGAATTATGATAAAAAAATTTGTCACCAAATTAGATAACATCTGCATGAGTAAATGCCTATTTCTTTTAGAGTGGCTCTACCTTTGATTCAAGTGAAAAATCTAATTCCAAGACTATCATGAAATCCATTGTAGTTCTCAACCCACATTTCAGATCAATTGTATATGAGTATTGAGGAAGGTGCATAAAAGATTTTTGTTAGAGTAATAAGTTATTCCCCTTAATTAATTTAATCATATTGGTTAATTAATTAAGTCAATTATTCCTTTATGTTTCTAAGCTAAACTTAGGCACATTAATAATTATTTATTAATTATTAAGTGTGCACAATAGGGTTTCATTCACAGTTTCCTCATTTTAGGTTTTCTTGATCTCCTTATAAGGATTGATCACATTGTAATTATCATATTATTCAATAATCATTTTCTGGTTTTGAGCTTGCATATTCTCGCTTGAGGGTTTATAGAACATCTTATTGCTTGTTCTGGATATCTATTGCATGTGATAGGTGATTGCATGCAAGTGATTCTTGGGGACTGTGAAGTTGGATTCATCATATTCTACATGGTATCAGAGCTCCAGACCTGTGGTTTCCTATTCGTGATTTGAATATATTTTGTCATAGCATTTCTTCCTATGTAAGGGTTTCAAGCTAGGTTGATTTATTGAGCTTCTAAGGATTGACAATTTTCTGTGCATTTTTGGGCCAAACAGATGTCGCCATCGCGTTTAGAGGGCCCAAAAACCTTAGAAATGCCTTTCGTTTCATCGATTTTGGACCTGTTAAAAAAAAAAAGGCAATTTTTTTTGCAAGGGAAGTCGTACGGCCTCCCCAACACACAGTTTGAGGCAATTTTTTGCGAAAATCAGGAAAATTTCCAAATAATATTTAAAAATCATAATATTTAGCAGGAAATCATGCGCGGCCAGTGTAAAACAACATTACCACCAGCCTAGGTGGTGTCCACCACATCCCGCCACCTATTTGCCTGTTGGCCACCTCCATTCACCACCGCCACTAGTGCTCCACTCCACCTCTACTCACTTCAACCCCCACAGGCCAGTTTTAGCTCCAGCACGCAGTCCTTTAGAGGACCAAGAGCTAGTGCGCTAGCCCCTGCCGGTCCATAGATCCCGTCCTGGCCACGTGGGTGACCACAGGCTTAGCCGTAGCCCCTTCCAGCCCTAAGCGCTAGCGGTTGGTCACATGTAGAACCAAGAGCTGAAGGAGGTGTTAATTTTTTGTGCCTTTTTACAGGCCTTTTTTTCATTTTCTCATAACATTTGCAGACGGAGGCATTTTTTTGAAATTGACATACCGTCGGAAAGCTGGTTCGACGAAATTCACAGTGATGGAATTTAGAATTTTTTATTTTTCTGTTTTGGTACATTTTTCGCCTATCAAAGCCAAAAGTTGTTGTTTTTAGTCAGGGAGGCGTAACTTTTGTGTCCGGACTCAGTTTTGTGAAAAAAAAAAGGCGTCGGAAAGCTGGTTCAATGCTCTACATAGATCTCAAACCTTTTTTTAAGATTTTTTACCAGGTATCTGATATTACTGTTTGATCTCAGCCTTTATTTTTTCAATTATTTTCTTGGGAAGCATGCACTTAGGCTATTTTTTTGAGATCAGTGAGCATTGTTTTTTTATTTGAGAGTATATACTGATTTTTTCTATCATGGATACACATAACATTGCACCCCTTACTCCATTCAACTATTTTGGTTGGAAAAAACAAACGGAGATTCACTTGAAACACAAAGGGTTGTACAAGGTAACCATGGGTGCATAAATTGAACCTATAGGTGTTGTTGAAAAGAGAAAGTGGTTTAATAGATGTGATGAAGCTTATGGTAATTTATGTCTTTCTCTTTCTTCTGACCTTCTTTTTCATGTTGAGTCTTGCACTACACCCCATGACGTTTGGACTACTTTGCAGTCTTTATTTGGGAAGCAGGATACTATGAGAGGGTTTCAGTTAGAGAATGAGCTCATTGGCTTAAATCCTAGGGATTTTGACAGCATCTAGGATTTTTTCACCAAAATCAAGTCTCTTAGATTGTAGTTGTCATAGTGTGGTGTTCAGAAGGAAGACTCTCAGTTGATATTTTCCATTCTTTCTAAGCTTGGACAAGATTATTCAGTTTTTGTTTCTACCTTTTTATGCTACTAGGGATGCACTTGGTACTAGATTTACTATGCCTTCTTTTGATGATTTTGCATCTTCTCTCACTTGAGAGCAGGACAAGTTGTCCAATATGGGCAAGTTGAAGCCCTCTTCATCACAGGCACTCATTGCATCACAAGAGCCCAGAGATCAAAAGGCTTCTACAGGAAAAGGCAAGAACAAGAAACAAATCTCATGAGCAATAGAAGGTGTCCTTAGATTCATCATCCTCATCTAAGGGGAAATAATTTAGGAAGGAGAAGGGCCCATGTGCATATTGCAAGAGAGAAGGACATGCAAAACATAATTGCTACAAGAAGGACATTGATGAGATGAAGAATCTTCTTCAGAAACATCAGATTGATTTTCCTTCTAGGATGTCTACATCATCTTCTTCCCCTCCTTCTTCTTCTTCTTTAGTATAGCATGATAGGGGCATAGCTGGTTTACATACTTCATCAACTATGAAGGGGCATGCTCTTTGTGCTTCTTTGAGTCTTGGATCAGGGAGATGGCTTCCAGATTCAGGACCATCTCATCATATGGCTTCTACATAGTCTATGTTCACTTCCTTTGAGTCTCACACTATTTCTCCTATTTTTATTTGAAACAATAAATACATGAGTGTTACAGGGAAGGGGTCTATTATTTTTGGGGACAACACCTTTTAGGATGTCTTGTGTGTTCCTCATTTGACAAACAACCTTCTTTCTATATATCAAATCACACATGGCGGAAATGGGAGGTCTGTGGAGTTCACACCTGATTCGGTTATCATCAGATACTTGGAGAGTAGAGTGGTTATTTCTACTGGGGTGGTGGATCACTCATCTCGGTTGTATTCCTTTGCAGATTTCGCTCCTAAGGGCACTTCTATTCCTACAACTGTTCATCACACTTTTAGTGTGAATCATCATTCAGAGGAGGAATTTGGCTTCTTCAACATTGGATTTCTCACTTCAGATCCTACTCTTGGCCATCCATTCCATCTCCTCCACCTACTATTGCAGTTGCTAATTTTTCTATGACTACATATGTGGTTTCTTTCGTTTCAGTGCAACAGGCTCTGGTTGATTATCCATCTTTGGAGGTTTCTATTCAGTCTTCACCTACTTTGACTTCTTCATTTGTTGAGGTCACACCTGCTTCTGTGGAGACATCTTGCGCTACACCTACTTCACCGTTAGAGATTTCTTTCATTTGGCCTCTTCCCTCTCACTTATTTTAGGATATATAGTTTCTTCAGTTCTTTTGGAGCTACTTCATTTTGGGGGGGATTTGTGGTCTCTTTCTTCCTCTCTTCTGGGGGGTTCTTTCATGTATCTGTGTAATGGATGGTGTCCTTGGGGGGTCCTATGGAGTCCTCCATCTTTCATCACTTAGTTTCTCTTTGCATTCTATTTTGGGGAGGAGTTTTGTTCCCACTAGGTTTTCTTCTTTACCCTAGTTAGTTTAGTTTGCATTGCATTTGTACTTGGGTACCTGATCAGTCCTTTGTTGTTGGGACCCATCAAAAATCTATCACCAAATTAGATAACATCTGCATGCATAAATTCCTATTTCTTTTAGAGTGGCTCTACCTTTGATTCAAGTGAAAAATATGATTCCAAGACTATCATGAAATCGATTGTAGTTCTCAACCCACATTTCAGATCAATTGTATCTAAGTATTGAGGAAGGTGCATAAAAGATTTCTGTTAGAGTAATAAGTTATTCCACTTAATTAATTTGATCATATTGGTTAATTAATTAAGTCACTTATTCCTTTAGGTTGCTTAAGCTAAACTTAGGCACATTAATAATTATTTATTAATTATTAAGTGTGCACACTAGCGTTTCCTTTAGGGTTTCCTCATTTTAGGTTTTCTTGATCTCCTCATAACGATTGATCACATTGTAATTATCATATTATTCAATAATCATTTTCTGCTTTTGAGCTTGCACATTCTTGCTTGAGGGTTTACAAAACCTCTTATTGCTTGTTTTGGATATCTGTTGCATGTGACAGGTGATTGCATGCAGGTGATTCTTGGGGACTGTGAAGTTGGATTCATCAACTTCTACAATTTCCACTAGTGAAGCTTACGTTAAAAAAAATGAAAAGAAAGAAAGAAAAGGCAAGCTCAATATCAAATGGGTAATCAAGTATCTCTATCGGGGCTATGGACGCCTGGCTGGCAGTAGAGCAATGATTTGTGAGAATTAGAGGTATCTTCGTCAGGGCTATGGATGCCTGTCTGGCAGCGAAGCAATACCCAGGATTTTATTGCACGATAGTTAAAGGACTCAACCTATGTAGCTTGAATCTTTCGTATAGTTTTTCAACATCAGAGAAAGTATCTGTAAAGAATGATGCACAATATACGCACACACTCAGATTCAGAAATAACTCATGAGCACACACATCTGAGATTCTAGCTCAACCTTATCTAATATATAACTGATCTTATTCAAGTTATCATATTTCATAAGCCAAGTAGTTTTTAGCTGACTGAAGTTTTTCTTCGGTGTCTTCAAAATGGATAAACTATTTTCCCAGCCGAGTCGCCATTTGTTATGCCTTGCATAACCACCCCATCTTTTGCCTTGGTCAAAATGGGCCCCCCTTTATGTTTTTGTCCTTGGTTGTTTTTCAAAAAAAGTTTGGAGTCTTTCTTTTCCAATACTTTGTTTTTCTTTGGTTTATTTTGTCGGAACCGGAACCATAACTGAGTTTGGTTTTAAAATTTCTTTCAAAGTCCAATTTCGATCCCTGTCCCGATAGTCTTCTTTTGCCCTTTTTGTTTTTCCTTTACTGGAGCTGTAGCCGGAGTGGAAGTTAAGTCTGAATTTATTCAAAGTTTCAAAATCAAATACTGTTCCGCCTTCGACTCCACTTTTTGGTCTTTCATTTTAACTTAGGTTTTTGTTTTAAGTTTTCTCGTTTCGGTCTTTGTGTTTTATTTTGTCATTTTGTTTCGCTTTCTTCTTTTTTGGCGGAACCGGAACTGGAACGAGAATCAAGTTGGAAATTTAGACAAGTTTCTAAATCATTTCTCATCCCAATTCCGCTCCCGCCATTTTGGGTTGTTGACTTTACTGAAGTTGCACAGTAGTAATGTGCCAATTCCCTCTGCAGTTCTGACTCTGCTTTACCACATTTATGGCATTAATTTTAGGTGCCATGCACGTGCGTAACTGTTATTTTTTACCTTAATTAGGGATTAACTCAAATTTATCATCATTATTGAAAGGATCAAATAGTGAAGTAGAGTTGTTGTGGAGCTTTTGTGCATGTGAATCGATCGAAAGAGAGAGACAGTTGCACATAGAATTTCTTGAATGGATTAACCTATTTATTTTCTGTTTGAGGTAGGGTTTATGTTCTTCTCTTTTGTTTTATTTCGTGATTTTTGTTTTTGTTCATTTTGTTGGTTTGCACAGATTCATGATTCTCGATTCTATTGTGAGTTCATCTGATTCATTTTTGGTTTTCTTTTAATTCTTTGATTGTTTGTTTATTTTCATTTTTTTTGCTTTTTTGGTTTTTGTTTCTCGTTTTATTTGTCTTTCATCATAGTCATTTTCACATTTTAATTGTGACCCTATCGTGATGCCCTAGTTTTTAAAATAGCATAGATTAATTGCAGTTTTTAATTTGGTAAGGTCTGGTAAATGATGGTTTTTACTTAGGAATCTTGTTTTGTATTAGATCTAGTTGGTTTAAATGGGGTTGAATTTGTGCCCTAGTTATTTGAAATCGACTGTTTTTTTTATTTAGGGTTTTAACATGTTCTTGCTTTAATATGATGCCCTAATTTGTACTGTCTCCTCTCGGTCATATGGGATGGTCTTGTATAGTTTATTTCTAAGCCCCTTTTTGTTTTGATATGACCTAGTCCTTAAATCATGAAGTTATTTATCGACTTGTTAAAATCATTTATGATGTCATGGTTATTTTAGGCGGAAGCGGGATCAAAATCGATTTAGACTTCAAAACATGTTTTGTAATTAGTATCGATTCTATTTTTTGTCCCGTCTCCGACTCCGCTTTCAATAAGAAGCACGCTCTCGAAATATTGGTAACTCATTTGGAACCGGAACTGAATGTGAAATTTGAAAATCTTCATGGAACCAAATTGGTTTTCGTTTTGATTCCGAGTTCGCTTACCATTCCAACTCTAACTCTGGTCCCGCTTGTTATTACTATAAGCCTAATGAGTGTTTGACTCTGATCCCGACAGTGTTTTAAAAAGAGACTGTTTAGAATGTTTTCTGCCTAGTTCCGCCTTCGGTATAAATATGAAGGGTAATGTTTTATAAAGCATATTTTGTGATATTTATTCAAGGATCTAATTTGAGATTTTTTTGCAAGAAGTTGAAAAATGTCAGGAGTATCAGGAGAAGATTCCCAAAGGAAGTGGCCAACAAAAACTTGAAAGGTAGCCACTAAACCTAAGAAGATTAAGCCAGAGCAGTTACCCTATACCTTGAGGTATAACCATAGGAGTCTTCCTAGCAATGCAAGCAAGGTGGAATCAGATTGGGTGGATGTAACTGATACTAATTTAGGCCCATTCAATTTTGAGGAGCTATACTCAGAAACATTCACTGAGGATGTAACAGGGAGGACTAAAAGAATAGTTGAGTCTGGCTTGGCTCACATTATTCTATTTCCTTTGTCCATCCAATGCTCAGAATTAATCATGATAGTTGCAGGAGCTTGCAATCCAGCTACCAAACAATGTATGGTTTCACAAGATAATGTGATTATAGATCTAACTCCATAGATGTTTCAACACATGTTTAGTGTCCCTGATCCAAAGAACCTAGTAGAGTTGAATGAGGCAGATTCTTTAGAGATATATAGCAAACACAAGGAAGCCAACAAAGCTCATTTGAACAATAATATTTTTGCGAGTGCAGAAGAAGTCCCTGACCAAGCTCTCAGATCAACCAAAGAGGTCAGAGCTTTACGAAGAGGTATCGAACTTGATAATGATGTTGTCTAGGGTCTTTGGGAAGAGGGTGTTAGAGTAAAGGTCTTAACTTAATTATGTTGATTAAGTTACCTTTATTCCCTTCTTAAGATTTCATGTTAGTTTGCATAAAGTGACATTTAATAATTATATTAATTATTAAATGTTATCCTATTAGGGCTTCTATTAGGGTTTTTCCTATTAGGGTTTTATTAGGGTTTGCATGATCTCCTTTTTATAAGGATTGATCCCATTGTATTTCATATCAATTCATTCTCTCATTCTCTTTGATATATACATTTTTAGTTTTCAGAGAACCCTTGCTTGTTTGTCTCCATCTCTTCTTTTGTGACACGTAATTTGCATGTAGGTGATCTTCAGGGTTTGTGGTGTTGTATTTTCTCAACTCCTACATGGTATTAGAGCTCCACACCTGTTGCTTCCTGTTCTTGTTTTGAAGATTTTTGGAGCTTCAAGGGTTTGGGGTTTGTTTTCTTGATCCAGGGCATACTTGCAATTTTGAAGCATTTTCAGCTCAAATGGACCTCTCCATTGTGTCCGCAGTGGTCCAAAACCCCTGAATCGACTGTCCATTCATCCATTTTGGACAAAGTCAAAATTTCAGGCAAAAAAATTTTACTTGGGCAGCCGTACGGCCCACCCAGGGCCGGGTACGATTTTGCAAAATAAAAAAATTATTTAATTTTTTATGTTCTACATATATTTTCATCAGTTTTTTTATTGAATATTGGGCTATTTGCAAATATTTTTTTTTTTAAATATAATATTTTGGGCATATTATATTTTGCGAACTGTTTGGGGATTTTTGCACAGGCATTTATTGTTTTGTAGGGTACGTTGGCCGGTCACCTGTACCCGTTGAGTGCTGGTCACCTGCCCGTCGACTACTGGTCACCTGCCCGCCGACCTCTGGTCATCGGTCTGCTGACCATGATTTGTCGGCCATGCCCCTATGCCTTCCGCCTTAAGCCTCGGTCCTATCATAGCCCCTTCTTCTGCAGGGGGCTCTACCCTAGGGGCGGCGTTGCCGCCTCCTACCACCTCCGCCCAACCCGCCCGCCACTCGCTTGGTGGCAGGTTTCTTTTTTTGCATTTATGCAGCCCGCGGTCATATGGCCGACTAAGGGCTAACAACTAGGAGCTCTGAATTTGCACTCGGTTAGCCTTTAATGTACCCCACAATGCCCTAATCGAGCTATTTTTTTCTTTTTGCCATAACTTTCCGTCATGGTGTCAAAAATTGGCAAACAAGATATCGCTGGAAAGCTGGCGATCCCAATTTTCTGATGCAATAGTTATTTTTTAGTGATTTTTCCGATGGTGCGTTCTACAGCCAGTTGAAGACAAAGGGGATATTTTCAGTCTCAAGCTCATAACTTTTGATCACTTCCTCCATTTTTCGCAATCTCAGTGGCGTTGGAACCATATTTTAGAGCTCTTCAGTTTCATCCATGCCATTTTTCTAGATTGCACTCCAAGTATATTTTATTTATTTATTTGTGTTTTCACACTCTGGTGGATTACTTGGACATATTTGCTCTTGGAAACTCTTTGTTCGCATGGGATGCTTTTTTTTTGGCTGTTCTTCATGTATTTCCAGCATTTTGTCCTTTGAGGACATTTTGAGCATCATTTGTAAGCTATCTTTTATGTAAACACACTGAGATAAAGTGCCACACTATTGTACATGCATTTTTTTGGGGATTTTGCACATAAGGTTGTGCCATATTTTGTACTCGCACTGTTATTATAAAGTGCCATGACGGGTCGTGTAGTTTGCCTTTGTTTTGCCATCACATCTTTGTCCGGTGAGTATCCCTCCACGACGACAGTGAATCCATACCATGGGGGGTTGTGTAGTTTGTCTTTGTTTGCCATCACACCTTTGTCCGATGAGTGTCCCTCCACAACAACCATGGATCCATATGATTCCAGTCTCATGCATGTGTGCTTTGTTTTGCACACCACTTTTTTAGTTGCAGGTGCTATCTTGTGCACTTTCAGATGTTTCTTCTCCTTCAAGCACTACAGGGTGTTTCACATCATTTCAATGGATCTGTCAAGCTCTCCCAGTTTAGCATTATGGGTGGGTTATTATATTGTTCATGCTAATTCTTCCTTGGTTTCACCTTGGAAGGGATCTTCCATTCTTAGTTGATCAGTGTTTAGACAATTGGTTCTTGTGCCATCTGTATCTTCGTTCCAGGTGTTTGCCTTTGTTTTCCATCTAATTCGAGTAGTGTCGTATGGGCACTTATGCAAATTGTTGTCTTCTTGTTCCTGATCATCTTATCTTCAACGAAGGTTCTTCAGCACCATAGCAGTCATCTTTCAACAGTTTTTTGCAGCTTCATCTGCTTTAGTGATGTTCTTCCTTTTTGGTCTTCTGCATCTTTTTTTGGAGTAGAGCTTTTTCCCATGAGGTTTTCTCTATTTCTCCATTTTATAGAGATTTGGTTGTATTTGGGTACCTGATCTGGCCTAGTTGTCGGGACCCATGTTTTCCTTCTTGCATTGTAGTTACCTTTGCTTTCTTGCATTTGTTTGTAGTTGCACTGTTGCTCATCTTAAGGGGGGCTGTTAGAGTAAAGGTCTTAACTTGATTATGTTGATTAAGTTACCTTTATTCCCTTCTTAATATTTCACGTTAGTTTGCATAAAGTGACATTTAATAATTATATTAGTTATTAAATGTTATCCTATTAGGGCTTCTATTAAGGTTTTTCCTATTAGGGTTTGCATGATCTCCTTTTTATAAGGATTGATCCCATTGTATTTCATATCAATTCATTCTTTCATTCTCTCTGATATATACATTTTCAGTTTTCAGAGAACCTTTGCTTGTTTGTCTCCATCTCTTCTTTTGTGACACGTTATTTGCATGCAGGTGATCTTTGGGGTTTGTGTTGTTGTATTTTCTCAACTCCTACAGAGGGATGCATTTCATTTCAAGTAATGAATGTTTCCCTTCATTCAGACAATCTTCAATGGCAAGCAACAGTTTGATAAGCCCATGATTGTCTCAGATACCATTCATGATCATCTAATGAGAATAAGGGAAACCAAGATCCTTTTCATGACTTCTTATGTTGTTTATGTAGCAGCCAGAGGAGGTATCTTTCCAGGTTTGAACAGAGTGGGAATATTAGGAGAAGTTGATGGACAAAATAAAGTATGGAATCACTATGACCAGCTATCCCTACAAGTTTCTGAAACATAATTTAGAAGGGTTAATGATGCATTCCTATATGTAGTCATTAACCAATTTAATGGAGATTCTAGATACAGATGGAGTCAAGAAGCCATGGCCTTTATCACGAAATGGGGATGTTGGTACATCTAGTACCCCAAATTCACATATTTCAGGATGGCAAGATTTGAGGGTCATCCCCACTTACTTCCAAGGTGTTGCAGCAATGGGATGGTATTGATGGAGTTGGTCTATCAAGCTCTGGGGGTTAATGCCCAATTTGGGATGAAGTACAAAACAGGTTGTCATAAGTTTCCCATGCAGTTGGGTGAATACAGCTTCCCACACCTTGTGGGAGCTAGGGTGGTTTGCAGTCAATTGATACATTTGAAGCTGGGCTTGTATACTACCTGAAACAACTTTGACCCAAAGAAGAATATGAATGCTTTGTTCGCTTCGGTCTTTGACAAGCATTTCAACCTACTAGAGGACTTCTGGAGTGATCTACAAGATGAATATGACCTCAGGAAAAGGAATTATGAGAGGTTGCCTATTTCATTTATGGTGGAGTTCGGGATCAAAGGTGATAATCCTGATACATTAGTAGATGATGGAGTTGTGTTGGATCCATCATATGAAGCACTGAATATTCGTACCAAAATTTTGGATCTGGTAGATTGGGATAGTGAGCAGACCATAGACATCAAGCAAATAGGGTGACTGGTCTTGGATAGGAGTATCCACTGGGCTATTCTAAGAACCGGAACTCCTTGGGATCCATCTCCTAAGAAGGGGAAGGGATATAAGAGAATCAAGAGGATGTTTCCTCCCAAGGAGCCTTTGGATTTCTTCTCTCCTGATATTGAAGAGATTGAGATTGAAGCATCGGCTTTAGATGAAATGGAGGCACACGAGGAGGATGCCCAAATAGGACCTATTGCTTCAACACCAACAACAGGGGATTCATCTACTCAAGTCCCTCTTATAGAGAAACAAAGTAAAGAATTTCCTAAAGGGACTCTTCATGATATTCCTGAGTCATTTAAGGGAAAAGGAGTAGAGGTGGAGATCCATGATGTTGGAACGGACTCTGATGAGACTTTGTCAAAGAAGGATGCATAAGAAAATATGCCTCTATAAGAGGAAATTGACCATGTGCTAATGGAGGAGGATCAGTGGCCACTCTTTGAGGAAGCAAAGAAGGCTTCAGATGATCAAGCACACGCAGAAGCAATGGACAAGCAAAAGGTAGTTGATGCTAAGGCACAAGCAGATGCCTTAATTCAACAACAACAAATAGAATCCAAGCAAAGAGTTGATGAATTGTAGAAACAACAAAGGAAAGAGGAGCATGAGCTCAGGACCAAGGAAGAAAATGACAAGCTCAAGCTTGTGCAGAAGATTCATGAGATTGAAGAAGAAAAGGCTAAGCAGTGAAGGGAAAGAGAATCTCTTGTGGCTAAAATTAAAGTAATTGAAGAAGCTCATAATAATAAGGAAGAGGTAGAACATATACAAGAAGAGGAGTACAGAGGATATATCTAGAAGTTGAAGGAGATTAGTAAATTGTCAAAATCCACTCTTCTAGAACAGTCAATCCTAGAAGAGGACAATGCAGTTTTCTTGGAAAAGACCTCCAACATAATCCAGTTTAGATCTGACTTTTTGTATAAACATAAGAATGAATTTCAAGATTCTACTAAGGATCTAAATTAACAGATTGATGATTTAGAAGTAGTTATTACTATTATAGTAAATGTTGATATACCAGTAAAGGATGGCCTACCTTTAAGTCAATTAAGCAAGAAATGGGATGATAGACTTAAGGAGGTTGTGAAAAAGGGAGATGTTGGAGAGGATCTATTGTTGGGCCGGTAAATGGATATTAAAGAAGAAGTGAGAGCTGCTAGAAGGGAGTTGGAAAAGCTAAGAGACATGAGAGATTTTTCTGCTGCTGAACTGAAGAGGATCAAGTTGAAAGACAATTGGCTTGATGGACTAGATATGGATATACTTCAATAACTCTTCTCCAGTTACAATGAGTACACTTCAGAGCAAACTCCACAAGCATAATTGATAGTCCTATGGCTGCATACATGACTGACAATTTTCTAGGCACGTGGCTTTCTTTTCTCTTCTCTTTTCTTCTCGCCAGTTTACTAAATGTTCAATGTAGGAACTTGAGATCGATTGATCTGAGTTTCCAAGAAAATTCAATTCCCTAAAATGGTGGATCTCGACTTAAGATAGGGAAGACTTCATATTTTTGTATATCTATAAATACCCATGGGTATCATATTGTAAGGGTGGGCTAATAAGAATAGAATTAGCCACCTGATAGTAGGAGATAGAATTTTATAGCTTTACAGAGATACTTTGTTATGATTTAGTTATAGTTGAATATAATTATAGGTTTTTACGCAATATGGTGTTGGAATTGAGTTTTGCTTGATAAGGTTAATGAATTATAGTCTATCTGTATGCCAGTGATTGTGCTGAAGCATAAGTGTTTCTTATGTGATGAAAAATCATTAGAAGAAACCGTATTTAAGGATTATTTCATTATATTATCTGTGGATTGAGTTATTAAATGTCTCTTGATCTATGATCTTGGCAATGAATGAGAAGTTTTGTTCTTTTTTGAATCTTTGAAGTTTTTATTGTGTGATTGTGATGATTAAATTAAAAACCATAGATGCATGCAATAGTATGGATTGTTTATGTAAATTGCATCATGTTATGATTTTCTTGAAATAGTGGAAAAACATTCATTGTTTAAGATATATGTCTGGATATTAGATAAATTGCATTCATGTTTCACTTATGCACGCCTTGATCTATATTTTTATTTTATTTAAAACACTCTTTTCCTTAAAAATAGTCCAATGAATCATTCATTGCTTGCATTCCTTGTTACCAACATAGGCCCCTTCAATATTACAGTTGCATGGACCAATTGAGTGACATTAGATAGTTGAGAACCGACTACTAGGACCTTGGGATTTAGGATACTATATGTTGTCTTTCTTTTTTAGGAGAAATAGAGTAGAAATATTATGTTTAACATTGTTTGTGTGATTTTCACCATCAACATCACCCACAACATTAAAGCCAACTAGACAAACTATGAAGATGATTATTAATGAATTTCAGTATGTACAAAGGGTTTGTTAAAAATATTCTAACACAAATGGATTTATTCTATGTTGAATAATGGAACCATATGCCAAAATGTCTTAAGTCTTGTTATTTCCTTAATTATGCTAATTAAATAGTTGTTTGTTTCAAAAGAATAGGACATTGAGGCTAGAGCATTTGGACGTTTATCATGGAGAGGAAGACTGTGTCAGATCAATGATCACAGGTCTTCTATGTTGAATAATCGAACCATATGTCAAAATTTCTTAAGTCTTGTTATTTCCTTAATTATTCTAATTAAATCGTTGTTAGTAAAAGTAGTTATGAAAGATCGTTTATTTTTGTGAAAGGCCTATAGCTTGTTGCTTCCTATATAAATAGGAAACAAAGGCCTAGTTTTAAATTATCATCATCATATATCATTTCCATTTTGAAGACTTGTGTTTTTAATATATATCAATTGAAGCAATATAATGTAGAAAATTCTATTATCAGAGATTTTCAATGACTGTGTTATCATTTTGTATTTTTCCTATGTTTTCCATACTTATTTCTTCTTATATTTGAATGAATATCAGTTATTGAGCCTCAATATTGTGCTTATGTGAATGAATATGTTGATACAGTAAAGCATTTATTGTGGATGTTGGTAGAGCTGCTATTTTTTTGAAAATTTGAGCTTATTTTGCCTTGTTACATGTTCAACATAAAAATGGAAACTATTTAAAAATAATAAAGTTAACAAAGTTTCTTATTTAAATAATTGTGAGTTACATGCAATAATATTTTATTAACTTTTGTGTCTTCACAAACATACATTGATACAAAATGAATGGAAGAAGCATCCAAGTAATCCTATTTTTTTCTGCCAACAATTCATACCAACAATTGAGCAATTTAAGGATATTGCAATAGGTAATTAAGGATATGATGATGATGATATATTCTTGTACTTGTATATTCTATGAAACATTCCTTATTTTATATGAAATAGTGAATATATTCTTGTACTTGCAAATATTATTTTATTGTTATGTCTATTAAATAAAACAGAGTTTGAATAAAAAATGCTTCACCCTTTTTTGTAAGTGAGTATGTAAATTATTGTGTAAGGAAAAATCTTAGAGTGTTTACATTTTCAGTTTACTAGTTTCAAATCTTCATTTTCTATGTATATAAAATTTTATGTGCTCTTTATCTCAAATGTCTTAAAATAATAATATCATCATAATCAGAGTTTTTAATTTTAGCACCATCATTGTCCACACTTTTCATATCCTGTTCACTTTTAAGACTGTACAATCATCAAATTTTATTTTCGTTTCTTGTCCCAGTTAATCTTAATTCCTTTCAGCACAACACAGTAGGTTGCATGTTAGATTTCAAACATTTTCTTTGCATTTTTTTTGTATATATTATTTTCTCAGTGCATCATTATGTAACAACAATTTCACTTCTGAGATATACAATAAAAATAAATGAAAGCACGTGTTTTCTTTGTCAAGGGAAATGTATGGTGAATACCCTATGTCTTTTAGATAAGTGTGCAAGTGAAATAAGACATAACTAATTGAATCTGATTACTTTTTGCATGTGGATTACCCTCAGAAAGAGACTACTTATCTTTTCTTAAATGAAGCCTTTATATTTTATGTCTACAAAAGGAATTTACTACTTGACAATAGGTTCGTGAACATCATTCAAACTAAGATTGGTGTAAAATTCCATCCCCGTAAATATTGTTTCGTCTAGAATTATAATGGAAAATAAAAAAGCTTGCTAGGAGAATAAAACAGGTTTTCAATTGTCCAAGTACAACATAATATTACTAAAGAATTTCAAATTTTAGGCCATAAGAATCATCCTTTTTTAAACATGGATTGCAAATAATTCTGAAAATTTAGAAGTCTTGATCATTAACATTATTGTTTGCTACAATGTCATCCAGTGTATCATTTCCAATGTTCATATGTTCTTTCTAGTATTTAATATTATCATCATCCTCATCTTGACCTGCATCATCTTCTTCATGATTGAAATTTGATTGTAGACCATCTATATTGTTACCAGATGTATTTGGATCATCATTTTCTATACCATCCATATTGTTGTCTTTGATAACATCATCTAACTCTGGATTGTTGTCTTCTTGTGCTTGAACATAACCATCTTCAATATCATCATGGATGTCAATTTCTTCAATGTTCTCTAATCCCTCTCTCTCATTTTGTTGGCCATACTTGCTTTGCTCAGTATCCACTAATGCATTGTCAAATACATGCCTTAATCTTGGAGCATAATGTATGACAAATATCCATTTCGGGTCAAAATATCTTCATAGAAAAATACTTGCACATGAATGGCATACATATATTAGACATTATATAAATTGTGTGAACATATATACATCAATTGAATAATGGAATATTATTTTATAGACTACCTTTTTTATACAATAATTGTTATAAAATACAATTTTGAAAACATAGTTTGTAAAACATCAGTCCAAACTCATTTATTATTCTGTGGGTTTTTGCCCTTAAGAACATCCTTAGGGATACCTTGTTCTTTCATCTTCTTTCGCGTAGGAGTGCATTTTAAGAAGGGGTAATAAATCAATAACTCATCCCCAATGGTAAGGTCCATAATCGCCTCAACCATTATCAATCTATCAACCTCTCTTTCCATATCTCCATCTTTATCATTTATAACCTCAACAAATTAACAATTTGATCTTACAGTAGGGTCCCTTCCTTTACTATTATTTATAAATACTGCAATATTTTTGTGTGTGTATGCACATCCATCTATATACATAAGATGGCCTATATTAATTTCCTTTGCACTTTCCAATTGGAGATGATGTGTTTACATATTCAAATTTAGACCATATGCTGACATGCTAGGCTTATACTCTGCTATCCTTCCCCATTCACCACTGTAATATTATGGACCATAATATGGCATTAATATCCTAGTGGTTTGTTCTAAAAACTTTCTATGTTTGGATCCCACATGTACATTTTGGACAATAAAGAGGCCTAGATTTGCTCCATGAAAATTAGAGGGTCGTATCATGTAGTTGTATCCCAAGAATTGAAACACCTCATACACTCTAGGTAGTTTTTGATCACTAGGCCAAGCACAATATAGTCAATGATCAAATTTCTCTTTGTAAATTGATCTCAAACTTAGGGGCGAGTCATCATCTCCATCACATTCATTCTCATAGGGTATGTATTCCACCTTCCCCTTGTCTTTAAGAAAATTATGCATCTTCACACCAGTTATTGTTCTGTTACTTGTTTTAGTCAATTCCTGATCTTCCAAGCTGGTATATTGGCACATATTTTTTTTAGATGTATCATATGATAAATGATCATTTCCCTCTAGGCTAGAAGTCGGTGATCCAAGAAACTTTAAACCAAGAACTTTATCTTGCAAGTATCCAATAAGAAAAAAATATTTATTTAAATAATATAAAACAGTGTTTAAATGAACTATACATGTTATTTATATCAAATTGGAAAATTCCTCACCATAATTCCTATTGGATTTGAATCGATTGTAGGAGGCATACTACTAACTGGAAGGTCATGATATATGTAATGTCTTTGTAAAATCTCTCATTTGAGTTTTTTCTTTCCATGACATACAAAACATCCACAAACAATAATGTTCTTAAAGTATTCATCCCATGTACTACAGTCCTGACCTTGTCTACGTGATTTAACAATTTTAGGTCCACGTCCAGGTACATATCTTTTTCTTTTGCTAGTTGAACACTTAGGCTCTGCGTTTGCTCCAATCCCCATCTAAAATAATCAACAAAATTCGTTAATTTATGTCAAGATTGGATAATACATTATAAATTTCAATAATACTATGAAAAAATATGGGCGTATCACAAAATGCCATAAGATCATTTTTTCCTAAGTTAAGTCAAAATTTGAGTACCTGATGTCCTGCTTCATCTGTTGTCTCCTCATTTGATATGACACGATCTGTTGCCATGGCCTTGTCTCGCACCTATAATACACAACATAGTAAATAATGTTTAGTACACCAATTATATCATTTCAATGAATATCCTATCCAACACAAAACCTCACTTTAGTCATATATTTGACATATTGATATCATGTTTTGGCTATCCTAATTTTCAAACTTTTCCCTTGATCATAGAATCACATTTAATCACCATTAATGTGCATTTTCAACCAATAAGTTTTGCCTCAGAGGCCTAATGGATAAAAAAATGACTTTATCTCCTCTATATTTTAGCATTTTTGAATTCATAGACATCTTCCTCCTTTGGTTGAGGTTGATTTCTCTTCTTACCTCTCTTGTATCTGTAAATTTCGTTGTCTCATCTATATCCACCCACTTTCCTCTCAACAATTTAGTATTTCTACGTCGTCCACGTCCTCTCTCCATGGCCTCCTATGTGAATAAAAATTCCACCATAGAATATTTCACTGCACTACCACCGAGAAGGAAAAAGAAACTTGTGGGACCGCAGAAAAAAAAGCTCTACCGCACCAAGCTGGTGAAGGAGTCGGGAGACAATGGTGGTCACTACACTACCACACACCAATGGTAGAAGACTTATGAGACTGTGGGAGTCACCAAAACACCTCCAAGAACAAAAGGAAGACTCATGTATCTCCATAGAAGATTTCACCACTCTACATCTGAGAAGGATGAAGCACCTTGCGGGACTGCGGTAAAATCCGCTCTACCACACCGAGCTGATGAAGGAGCCACAGAACAATGGTGGTCACAAAAACAAGGTAGGAGTTGGAATTATTTCCAACACTCTGGATCCCATGATACACAAAAATGAAAATAGTCACTATACAACAATGATATGCACTAAATTAGGTGCACTTGATGTCGCCTTATACATCCCAAATAGATTACATTAACGGCCAAAAATCAGTGCTAAAGTTGGCATTAACTAACGCCAAATAAAGCATCCACTAATGAATCAAAAAAAAAAAATTAAAACTTTCCCATTTGAAGGAAGAAATCATATGACAAAAAAGAAAAAACGTTGTGCAAAGGAAGAAAGCAGGGCACTACTAGCAACTAATGAGAATTTCGATTTAGTTTGTGACACCATAGGTAAGGTTACAATTTTATTTTTCTTGGTTCAATTTGTGATTTTTTACTGTTGTTTCTATTGCATTTGAATTCATGATTTTTTATTGGTTCATGGCCTAACCAGTCTAGGAAACCTCTAAATTGTCCCATCATTATAAATTATAAAACCTTTAAGAAACCAACAAAAAAAATTACCCTACCCATTTGAGCTTTTGCTGAAAATATTATAGCATGAAGTGAGGATGCATTTGTGGTATCAAGGAAATAGTGAACTGCTTGGAAAATATGGGAATTGGGTCGGTCACTGTTGAGCAACTTGATGGAACTTCAACTTCTGTTCTACAAGTTGTATTTGGTCTTGCCTATTTGATGATGTTTGAGAAAAGCCTAGGGTTGGGTTTTACATTTTTTTTCATGTATTTGTGTAAAACCTTAATGTCTTATCTTATACCATGGCTTGGATCTATTTGATCGTTACTTTTTGAACAAGGGTTTTAAGAACAACTTGAGCCCCATTGATTCGTCTAGGTTCGGCCCCCTTTTGGTTTGTCGTTTTATTTATTTCGGTAGAATTTATTCTTTCCTAAGTCTAGGATGGCCCCACGCTTCACCTTTTAAAAATAACTTATGTCATCGTTTGTTGCCGACCTAGTAATTTCTCCTTTTGCTTTAAAAAATGTTTTTTATGTTGCAGAGGAATAAATTTTCATGAACATTTGATCTCAACCATTCCTTGCTATCCCGTGATGACCCCACCACATATTTTTTGTTGATTGTGATATCACGAGCGAGCACCATGTGTCACATCTGGTGAAGCCGAAGGAATGATAGGAATACTTTAATACATTAATCTGGAAGGTTACTAAAGCAGGTGTAAGATGCATGTGGTTCAAATGGACGGAGATTTTTTAATAGCAGCAGCAAAGGTGCTCAATGTTTAACGACGGATTTGGCAGTTGTTTTGAATGAACAAGATCATTGATGATTGAGATCCATGGTTTCCCACCATCACATGATCGAAAGTTGCAAGGTTTTTACTAATTGTGATATCATGGGTGAGCGCCACATGCATTTACTTCGCAACGCAGAAGGTGGTGGTCCATTTTCCATGGTGGAGGTCATGTCAGATTGATTTAAAGGAAGTTGTTTGATAATCTAGCCAAAGTGAAAGATCAACATGTAATATTTGAATATACATCAAATGTGATTGGAGCCATTGGTGCAGTGTGTGAGTGAGCTTTAATTGCGGATAAGACATTTTCTAGCATGTTTCAATTGAAATAAAGTGGCGTTTCTCCTATTTTCTTTTGGTGGCAATTTAAGCGCGAAGTTCTTGAAGATTTGTTGCTGCTGGAACAAGAAGATTCTCCCGAGGAGGTTGTTGTTTTAACCAAATTTTGAAATGTCAGAAAGCACTCCAAGTGGCTAGTGACATGTGTGCTTTCTGGCCCGATGCTTGTTTGCTCCTTCATTTTCTATAAGAAGGCTTTCAAGGCTAGAAGTATGAGTTAGCAAGTTAGAAATTTTTGGTCGAGTCTAGGTGAAGTTGTAGAAAAATTGTAAAGCTTGATAGTTATAGAGAAAATAAAAGTTAGGTTTTGATTCATTTTGTTGTAGGTTTTGAATTCATGGAGATATGATGTTTTATGACAGTACTGGCATTTGAATTAAACTGATAAATTTGAGCTCATGTCTCTCCTATGTACAAGCATATTTGAAGTTTGAATAAAAGTATCAAGGGTTATGTTGTTCATCTCACTATTGTGGTGTGTGCAATTCTTGTTTTAGCTTTCATTCAAAGAATTAATTAAAATTCTTAAATGAGATTGTAGGTTGATATGTTTTGTACAAGGATATCATAATTAGTATTGAGTTAGGGTACATATTGGTGATATTGTAAGGTAGTATTATCAAATATATTATGTGCTATGAGTTGAATCTATTATAAAGCATTAATTATACATGAATTTGACTCCTCCAATGGAATTAAGTCACTGATCTAAGTTGTATTTGTTCTTTGTGATTCAGTATTTGTTTGTGTTCAGCTAGAGCTTGCTACAAATTGAAAATCAATGAATATCTTTTACTTTGAATTATTGTTGTGACTATCTCATGCTCCAAATGGTTGATATTATTGATGAACAACCAATTCTATTCAGTATTATCCCATTATGTTGAGCTATTTTTAATGTTGTTTATGATAATGGTGCAGAGGTTGTAAACACATTAAGGGATCACCCTCCTAGGTCTTGCAGAGCCCAAAGTGTAGGAGGTCTTTAAAAACCTCATTAGTTGGTCTAGGTACTTCGAGCTACCCTTGATTGGAATTAGCAATTCCATAGGTAGATTAGGAGATCAACCTAGTTACAGCAAAAACAACCAAAAAAATGGTGACTCTGTTAGGGATGTTAATCTAAATATTTCTTGTCAGTGTGTCGGTTGTCCATTTTGCATAGAGTTTTCATCATATTTTTATGATTAGAAGTTCGAGCCCGTGGTTCTGTATTAATTTTTTCCATATCTTTTGTTATTCAAAGCGTTTTGAGTCATTGGTGAAGTAAATTTTACATTGCCAATACAAAGTTCCAAAGGTCTTTTGAAATTCACCAAGTATTTATGGATATTTGGTATTCCCAAGATAATTGGGTGGCGACTCTAAAGTCTCTGCACTAGTTTGCATCTTATTTTGAAGATTTAATATAATTTGAAGGATCTTTTGGACAAGTACACAAAATGAAGAACACCAGGTCGTTCATGAAAAATCATCTGGAACAAACATTGGAGAGTGAACTTCCTAAAACTAAGAAGAAGGACTGCATAAAGAAAAGACCAGAATCTAGTCATGTTGCTCCAACATCATAGAACCCTATACAACAAGGTACAAGTAATTATTTATGTACTATCCCTCAGACTTTTGAAAGGTGTCTAAAATTTCAAAGTCAGATAGTTGTGGATTTTTTGATGCATTATTTAATACACCAAACCAAGAGGATGTAACATGTCAAAATAAAGGACCTATTAGTGTTCAATACTCTGAAAATAGAATAAGTCAGAGTATAAGTCGAAGCCATCACAAAGAAACCATTAGTGATGTGCCTCCTCCTCCTGCTGAGGATGATGGAACTCCTTTATTGTCTAGACATGTACTTGTAGAAGTAAACCTAATAGATCTAAGTGATACATCGAGTTCTGAGATGACCTTGCCTAACCCTAAAGATGTTTTTGGAGACATTGACTCTTTAAGGAGGGAGATCCAAAAACAAGTTGAGCTCAGGAGGAAAAGAGAAAAGGAGAGAGAAACGTAACTAATGCATGTTGTAATTGAAAGAGATAGGTTGATTAGATAGTTGGCAACCATTAAAGCCCTGAACCAAGAAAAACCTGAGCCAAGTGTTGAGGGTCCTGCTGTACGTGAAGTCTTTGATAAGGAGATAAATCCTGCATCTAAGGTAGGTCTTGTAGGTCAATTTTATACCCAATCAAAACCCTCATACCCAAATCCCTTAGACCCAAAACCATCAAACCCTGTCAAGCCTCAACCAAGTGATCAAAATCCTAAACCCATTTTAGACAAGGGAAAACAAAAGGCTGAGGGGATTAAAATAGGTGATAAGGTGAATTCCCACCCTCCTAAACGAGACTTTCCACCACATGTACCATTACAAGCTGAAACTTCCTTAGAAAATATTAGAAGGGAGGGTGAGGCTCGTGTTGAGGAATTGGACAGGATAGAAATTGAGGCTACAAATGCAGAAATGAAAAGAAAAATAGGTTTCCTAAAGATGTCAAGCATGGATAAGGGTACACAAGGTGCAACCTCATCAAGTCACCAAGATGCCTTGAGATCTGGTCCTAAGATAAATTTGGATACCAACACAAATAATTCTATCCCGAAAACCCATGCTACTAAGTTTGTAAATCTAAATCAAGTGGCCCTAGGGTACATAATATTGGATCTGGTGTTGACTCTCAGAAGATTAAAGGATTATTTCAAAGAAGACCTATACAGTTGGAAAGATATAGGCAATAATACTTTGATTGTATTCCTGATTATCCAGATCCCATCCTGATGATTTGAGAGAAAAGATGAGTAAATTTAGTGGCAATAATGTTGTGACAATAGATGAACATTCAAAAGCCTTTATGGATATTTTGAATGATTATGAGGTAGAGCATGAAGATGTTGTAACAAAATTGTTTGCGCAATCCTTGGTAGAAGATGTGAGGGATTGGTATAGATTTCTACCTAATGATAGTATTGGTTCATGGGATGAATTTGAAAAATGTTTCAAGAAACAATACAATGATAAGACCAATGCCAATTTCATGTTGAATGAGTTCAACAATATAAAGAAGTCACGAAAAGATCCTATAACATAGTTTAATTTAAGGTTTCAAAAATCAATGTATAAATTGTTCCAGGTTTTGAGGCTTGATAAGAATATTTGTCTAACAACATATTTCAATGCTTTTGATTCTAAAATGGCATACCTCCTCAGAGATAAAGGCCCTCAGACTATGAGGGATCCATTCAGGGTGGCTATAAACATTGAGAGAAATAGGCAAGCTTCTAGGAAATATGGTAGGAGAGAAGAGCCCACACTTTTAAAAAATCCCAAGGATAAGGTTGAGAAGGTTTCTACTTCAAAGCCTAAGGATGATGAAAAATGGGATAAGGTCTTGACCACTTTGAAAGAAATAAAATATACTATTGCCAAGCAAGAAAAGGGTATAGGAAATGAAAAGCAACAATATAATAAGAATGAAAGGAAGCCTAGGTTGAAAAATTACCCTTATAATACAAATTGGAAAGATGGGAAACCAATATTGCCCAACCAAAAGCCCAAACATGATCAACATACACTAGATCCCTTGCAGAAGCATTTGGTAAATCTAGTACAAGATAGACCATGGTGTGCGGTTTGTAAACATCCACAGGATCAAAATTATTGTGGTATTGCTCAGTTGCTTGTTGTTGGAGGGACAAAGCAGAATACTCATGAGCAAACCCCTGAAAGTGAGCAAGGTGATGTAGATGTTTGTACGGATAGATCATACATTGATGAGGTAGAATGATCCTCTGATGATGAATCAAAGGGAGTTAATGTGGATAATTAGAGGCAAAGAAGTTAGATATACCATCAACAGGTTTTCTCTGATGAGGAAGGTGATTTTGACCATAATGCTTGCAATATGGAGCAGGATGAAGATTTAGTGTCCCTAAGGAGACCATCAGAAGAAGAGATTGTAAGGTTGACTAAGGAAATAGCTACTCAAATGACAAGCTCACTTCAGTTGAGGAACATAATTAAGGGTGGTGAAAAAGGTAAACCTGTTGGCTTATTTATTAAAGAACAAAAACGCAAAAATAAGGGTGTTAAAGTTGATAACAAGAAAGATGTTGTGAAATTTAAAGAGGTTAAAAATGATAAGGTTTAGGAAAAAAATAATGAAATTGTAAAGCCTCAAGAAGATGCAGCTTCATCATTCGTAAAGACTAAAGTGATTACAAAGTTTGTTGAACCCACTTCAAAGGATAGGAGATAGAGGAAACGTGAGGGAAGCAAGCAACAACAGAAAAGGGAAAATGATGAAGGTATGGTGTCTAACTTGCCAAAATATATGCCCATACATATGTTTCAAGTGCTTTCTTAGGTTAAAGTTATTGTACCTTTTCTAGAAATGATGAGAATATATGAACATAAGGATACGACAATAGCCTTGATCACAGGTGTTGTTGTTAATAGGGTTAAACAAGGTAGTTGTAAAGAAGCAAAGGATGAAGGAGAAAGAAAGGAGAAATAAATGGAGGGAATTGTGTCACAAATTCCCCCTATATATTTAGGTAATTCTATTAATATGTGCCTTGAAAACATAAACCCCTTTTTCTTAAGTGTTGTTATAACTGGAAGACTTTAAGGAATTGTACGATAGATCTAGGGGCGTCAAACAATGTTATGCTAGTCAAGATCATGGAGGCAATGGGCCTGACAGTGGATACTACTCAAAGTAAATGTTATGCAATGGATTCAAGGAAGGTTCTAGTTCTTGGGACTATCAGAGCATTACCTTATAAATTGACTCAATATCCTGAGAACCATGATTGTACAAGTTGCAAACATCCCACCACATTTTGGGATGCTACTATCAAGAAAGTGGAGTGCATCAATGGGGGGTAATATGCAGTGTGACCTGTCATTTTCTACTTTCTACATTGATGGAAAGAACGTCAATATTGAGAGAGAATCAAAAGTGCCCCATATGATTGAGCATAATCCAACTGAAAATATGACATGTTTTATTGATAGTGGCATAAATGAGTTCAAAGTTGAGGAATTCCCTAGCAATTGTGATAAGCCCACTGCACTGATCAACACAGAAGTAAAACAATGGTCAGAGTGTGATGACTTGTGGACTATGTACTTTGATGGTGCAAGTTCAAAAGAAGGATATGGTGTAGGTGTTTTGTTACGATCACCGAGTGGAAATACATTCAGGTTCTCTTTCAATCTATCATTCGATTGCACCAATAATGTGGCAGAATATGGGGCCCTATTATCAGGGTTAAGATTAGCTGAAAAGCATGGGATTAAGAAGTTCAAGGTAATTGGAGATTCTCAGCTTATGGTTTCCGAAGTTAGAGCTAGGTATGTATCAAAGAATAAGAGGTTGAAATAGTAGAGGAATGGTGTTTGGAATGAATTGGAAAACTTTGATGCATTTGGCATAGGTTGGATGGAGAGAGGCCACAACAAAGTGGAAGATTTATTAGAAAAAATTGCATTAAAATTAGATGATATAACCTTTGTTGGGATCTCAAAGGTTGAAGTGTAGACCAGGCCATCAGTTCCTAATTGAAGGGAAAAACATGCATGAATCTACAGACTCAAAACTATGGAATACATTCCCTTCACACTAATACAACAGAGGAGTAAAGCATAAACCAGTTCCAATGGTTTCTAAAACTACTTGAGATGAATACATGCAAATAAAATAAATAATACAAAGAAGAGCATTCATAGTTGACAAAAGATATACGTGGGAAAACCTTTTCAGGTAAAAAACCCACCACACAAAGTCCAAACTAATTTTATTACAGTAACAAAATGGT